>VXBR01008869.1:362753-613566 GCA_013400215.1 Cisticola juncidis | reverse complement strand
TTTTTTAATTTTTTTTTTTTTTTTTTTTTTTTTGTCTGCAGCTTTGTGTCACACTTAAGGTATAAAGTGTACTTCTTCCCACAAAAATTTGTTTTGTTCTTCTTAACACGTGAAGACAGCATTTCCTTCTCCCTTAGTGCCGACTGTCTGGCAAAGTGGTCTCTGAAGAGGCATTCTAGTCCAATATATGCAGAGGTGGCTGGATGCAGACAAAGAGTGTCTGGGTTCTGTTGTGCAGTGATGTGCATGGCCACAGTGTAACTGCTCTGGCTGCGTCGTGGATACGCAACACTTAAAACAGTGGACATACGTAGGTGTTTTAAGTCGGTACTGGGAGTACAGATAGCCATTCTGGGTGAAGGAATACGCTTCTGGCTTGTTCGTGTGAATGTCTGGCAGTACAATGAAAAAAGAACTGTGGGGTATCACAGAAAAAAGAGGGTAAAGAGTTGGCTGGGGTCCAGGTGAGTTATTATAGGAGTTTGTTTGCAAATCTGTTTGCTCTTATCTCATTTGAGACTTAGATTTATTGTTTGTGGTTTTGCTTCTAGAGAAACCTTTGTCTACGTGTGTCTTTTGAGTAGTGATACTTAAATGTTTAAACTCTCTGTAGCATCAAGGCTATTTTTTTTGTTGTTGTTTTACTTGCAGGTAGCCCAACTGTATCTGGTATGTCGGATATGGATTACCCTTTACAAGGACCAGGTCTGCTGTCAATACCCAATCTTCCGGAAATCAGCTCTGTCCGTCGCGTCCCACTTCCACCAGAGCTAGTGGAGCAGTTTGGACGTATCCTTATGTAAACAAATGTATTAGATTGTATAAGAAGTAATATTACAAATGTCTTTCCTCCATATTTCTCTTCCATAATCTTTTTGTCAGACTGCCAGCAAAAAACTTCACTGTTGTTTGGGTTCTCTCAATAACACTCTAAGTGGTAGCAAGGTGCATTTGTGTAGAGTTGTTGGTGGAACTGGTTTCTAAATGAAGAATTTTGAAGTATGCAGTTTATGTGGTACTGTATATAAATGATTTTTTAAATTATTTTTTATAAATGCTCTGAAGAGGATTTTGCCATTGCTGTCCAAAATGCATTTAAGCCTTACATCAGCAGTGCTTCAGATATGCAGTGCAATTGTATGATGGGAGTATTTCCAGAGATCAGCAGAGCTTGGCTGACCATTGACAATGACATTTTTTTGTGGAACTATGAAGATGGGTACGTAGAGGATGCATTCCTGATGTTATTTTATTGGTATTATACCAGAAGTAAACAACTGCAGCAGTGGGAGATTGTTTACTGGAAGTGTAGAGGTGTGCTGTTGAGTTTAACTGATCTTAATTCCTTTTAGATTTTACTAAAATTTTTGAATAGTAGGTATTTAAGGATCTGTAAGAGTTATTAATATTGTTGCCAAATCATCTACAGGTGAGAGAAAGGAAAATGTACTTGCTTTGGGTCAGACATAGCTAATATCTAAAGTTACTGCTCTTCTTATGCAAAGGCTGTACTTGTGCTGAAAAAGTAGACAAAAATTCTTCTAATTGCCTAACATTTGTAAGTAGATTTAGTAAGTACTGAGATGCATGGTCATTCCCACCATGGTGAATAATAGGGTGTTAGTATTTTGAAGTATTTGTAATTGAAGCTCTCTGTCCTTGCTTATTTTATGGATGCGTAAAACTGAAAATCACTTTTGAAATGGCATTGATAAGTTTATAATTTGCATGTGGGCAAATAAAGTATTTGTGTAGTAAGAATTGCTTTGTACATATTGCTGCATTTCTTAAAAAAAGCAAAGTTCAGATTAGCTACTATCCATATATTTACATTGTGTCAGAGTGTATGAAATACATTCCCCAAAGAAACACAGTGCTGCATGGTGTGAGTGATAGTGGGGAAGAAGTTGGGAGTTTTTGCATGGGGCAGTTTTCATAGGGAAAAAATTCCACATGATTTCCTTCTCTTCATGTTAATCAGTATTGCAGATGCTACATTATGTAATTCAGAGTAGATTGTGTGAATTAACAAAATCCAAAACTGTAGAGTACTGCAGTTGGATTTCAGATATGAAACTCAACTGTAGGAGCTTCAAGCGACTCCAATGACCTTTCACTGAAGGTGAAAGATGTAGATGGCTTCAGAGTGTTGCATTTTTGAATTTTTAATCATACATTGATTTTATTTACTTTGTTACTATATGATGCTATATGACAAATATAATGCAGTTTTTTATTGGTTTATTGACAGAGGAGATCTGGTTTATTTTGATGGCCTCAGCGAAACTATTCTTGCAGTGGGCCTTGTAAAGCCAAAAGCAGGTAAGGAATATTATAACAGAGATTAGAACTGGACAGTACTGAACCTTCAGTGCATTTTTTTAGTCTTTGTATATGTATGCATTTGTATTTTATACAAATAGTACGAAGTAAAGTAATAAACCAAAATATGGTTTTGGGTTTTATCTATGCATAGATACGAACACGCAAATGTATTTAATGCATGAATGTGGCACTTGGTGCTATGGTTTAGTTGATGTGATGGTATTCAATCTCAAGGTTGGATTCAGTGGTCCTGGACATCTTTTCCAGCCTCAATGATTCTATGATGTGTGAAAATCTGTGGTTTGTGTGTGTGTGTAGATATGTACATATAGAATGTATGGGTTTGTTTTGATTTTAGGAACACTATAAAATAAATTGTAAGCCAAAAATAAGGTATAGTTTAAAAATTACTTACACTGATAAGCTTGCAGTTTTTGCCACATCATGCTTTAACATTTGCACTGTTTATAAATTTACATATTCAAGTGATAATTTCCATGAGATTCTGTTTTTTAGCCTTCCCAGTTATTTCAGTCTCTATTGCTAAGATAATATAAAAGTCAAAGTTGAATTGGCAAGTGAGTTAAAAGAAGTGTGTTGGCAAGAGAAATTCTCATTGTATTTTGTGAAGTGGAAGTCAAGCAGCTGGCTGATACTCCTTTCTAATTCTAGAATTCCACAGATCATTAGGCTTAACATATGACTGTTCTAATCAGTTGGTGTAGCTTTCCAGTGGATTTATTTGCTTACATAATTGTGATCTGTGATCAGAGAAGCAGGATGCAAACTAAAGTTTTCTTTTTTTATTTAGGTATCTTCCAACCTCATGTACGACACTTACTTGTTCTGGCTACTCCTGTAGATATTGTGATTTTAGGGCTTCATTGTTCTAATATACAATCAGGTAATTCTCTTTTCTCCTCTTATTCCCAGTTGTACATTAACACATGGCAATGTGTTAATTCTCATGTATATTTTATGCATAGCAGTTTTATTAGCAGTCATTCAAAAAATTAAAAAAAAATGTGCCAAGTCCTTGCTAGTTTTTAAATCTTTAAATCATGTTACAAGCAGGAAAGATAATTTTTATGGTGTGTGCACTTGCTGGATCATGGACTCTGTGAGGAGCATTGAGTTTTCTTACTCACCTATTTAGTGGAAAAAGAGTTATCAAAACAGGTGTTCCTGTTAATTAAATAGCATGTTGGAGAGGGAGAGAAGACAGGAGCATGAATTGTGAAACTGGTGAATAGAGCTCATTAACTTTGTTGGCATTTGTATTCCAACTACAAAAACTGAGAACCTGATAACATGTTTTTTTTGCCATATATACTAAGAGAGAAAATTTTTCAGTGAAAGTAAGAGAACTATACTGCTTTTTGTTGTTTTCATAATATGTTGGTGTGAAAGAGAAAACAAGTAGGAACCTGTGTTTTGAACTTGGTGTGATTTACAGGAGAGATCAGTGTATAGAAATAAAAATCATTGCATTTTCTTCCTTGGAAACCTACACAGAATGGATTTGTTACTCTGCAATTCAGAATGGACAAAAGCTGTTCCAGGATATACTCAGTAACTATGATTTTTGCTGTATTTTTTCTGGTTTCTGAAATGTTTATCACAGACCTGTAGTATTTATTAACACGGCTTAAACATTAAAGAGGATTTATGTTTGTTTACGGCAGGTACTGGATCACTCAATGACAGCATGTCTGGAGGAATGCAGCTGCTACCAGATCCTCTGTATTCACTCCCTACTGATAACACCTACATCCTGGCAATCACATCCACTGATAATGGGAGGATCTTTCTGGCAGGAAAAGATGGCTGCTTATATGAAGTAGCATATCAGGTGACTGTGGGTTTTACACAGGCTTTTTTCATTGTTTCACTGTTGTGGGATCTCAGCAGAAATAGTTCTAAAACATGTCAAGTTTGCAGTCTTTTTTCTTCTATAATTGTGTTGCGTGGCCGGTTGCACAACAGCTTAGGGTAGATGCATTTTCTTTGAAGAAGTAGTATTTATGTAGGAAATAGCAGTGCAGTATTGGTCACTGTTAAAAATTCAAATTGCAACATCTGCACACTTTTTTTAATGTGAAATGTTCCTTTTAATGATCACTGTTTTCTTTCCGTTGAAGAATACATACTTTTTCAATTAAGTCAATAGCTTGCGGTTAGATCTTTACTTGTTTTCATACTTGTCCTTTGAATGACCTTTTTAATATTGCACCTAGTTTGGTTTTTATTTTGCTTCTCTTTCAAGCTGTATTTGTTTTAAAATTTAGGCTGAAGCAGGCTGGTTTAGCCAGCGCTGTAGAAAAATCAATCATTCGAAGAGTGCGCTGTCTTTTCTTATTCCTTCATTACTACAGTTCACGTTCTCAGAGGATGGTAAGTACTGATGTTGAAGTTCTTATTAGCCAATAATTTAATTTAACCTTTTAAAGTAATAATACCAAGAAGTCAGTCTGAATATTTTGCTTACTCAAAGCACTAAGTTATTGTCAGTGATACTTGCATTGGTGGATTATTGTAGCAGAATTGCACAAGTTAAGACAGATTCTGTGTTTAGTTCAGGATATAGATATCAAAGCCTGAAAAAAATTGACATTTCTCACTAAAATTAGTGATCTGTAGCACAGAATTTAAATATGCTTTGTGGCATCACCATGAACAATGAAAATGTGTAGGTGAATAATCTCCTTCACTGCTTAGTGAAAAATTATTTTCAAATTGCAGTTTATTGCTCTGGGAATTTTTCTGTTGTTTGTTTACTAGCAGTTGTGTTAGTTGATTGTGGTTTTAAATCACTTACAGTAGCAGTCCTGTATGAAAGTGCCGTTTTTGTGGACTTAAAATTCCTTATTTTTGTAGATATTCTGTCCCAAACTTGTTTTCCCAAGTCCAGTGTTAATTTGCTTGTTCTCCCTTTTTTTCTGCCTCTCCAGATCCCGTAGTTCAAATTGCCATTGACAACTCTCGAAATATCTTGTACACTCGCTCAGAAAAAGGAGTCTTGCAAGTATGTGATTTATGACTGTTTGGTCTGTTATTAATATGTGTAACAGTGTACAGGTACCTTTGTAAGTTTACCTCAATACCTGAGAATTCTCTGTAGCTATGTCAGGCCCTTACTCTTGTTCATCTTTTTGTAGCAATGTGTGTACTGAAGACTTAAAAAACTTCTTTCCTGTGGAAAAAGTATCATCAATTCTATGAAACGTGAATACGAAATAAAAATACAGATTGAGTTGCTTCTTGATAAGTAAACTGAATTTATTAATTAATTCGTAAATCACTAAACTGTTATTGAATTGCAGGTTTATGATTTGGGCCAAGATGGTCAAGGAATGACCAGAGTTACTTCTCTTTCACAAAATGCAATTGTTTCTGCTGCAGGGAGTATTGCCAGGTATGTTCATGACAGTTATAATGTGAGAGGCTTCCTTTAAGGCCCATAGTTTTACAGTACAATTTTGAAGAATTTGCTTGTTTCTTTGGATTAAAAGTGTATTGGGGTTTTTTTGTTTGTTTTATTTTTCAGAACAATTGATCGTTCTGTATTTAAGCCTATTATTCAAATAGCGGTGATTGAAAATTCTGAATCCATAGACTGTCAACTACTAGCAATCACACATGCAGGTAAAAAAGCAATGCTAATTCTGCTCTACTTAAACTGATAAATGGTATCTGCACAATTTGTGACCTTCTTTATCTTTTGTTCAGGTGTCCGACTATATTTTAGTACATCACAATTTAAACATCCAACAGCTCGTCCTTCCATGTTAACCTTGATCCATGTCCGTTTGCCACCTGGATTTTCAGCTTCTTCGAATGTAGAGAAGCCTGCAAAGGTTCACAGAGCTCTTTATAGCAAAGGTAAGCAGTGGAATCTGACTCAGATTAGATCATTTTCTCTGTGTGACAATCACTATTACTTTGATCCCTATAAATGTCTGTTTTACCTTTTAGATGACAAATGATGTTAAAAGTTACCTTTTGAAGTATCATATGACATACAAATCCAGGAGATATTATTTGCTGTTCAGATTGTATGATATTGACTTAAAAATTGAGTTTTGGTAACATAGGAATAAATTAATGAGTTTGCATTTAATGCACGATGGTTGCTTCTAATATATACATATTATTTCTATTCTTGCTAGGGGTCCTGTTAATGGCAGCTTCAGAAAACGAAGATAATGACATCTTATGGTGTGTCAATCACGATTCTTTCCCTTTTCAAAAGCCAATGATGGAAACACAGGTATAAAGCAAACTTCTATATGATTTTGATGAAGTCTAGTTATTATGTTTTGTTTCTCAGTAACAGGTCTGCAAGAAGTAAGTAGGTCACTGAAAGTTTTCTGAGGAGTTTGGTAACGCTAACAAAGGAGTGTCTCTTATTAGATATCCCTAGTTCAAACATACTTTTCTGGCTTGATGCAAACAGTATGTAAAAAATAATTGCCTTAACATCTAATGCTTGACTTTCAATTAATATATTTGAGAATACTATTGTCTGTAGCAATGCTGCATATTGTGCCCAAGCACAGAAGAACATGGCCTTTAGTCCATAATGGTGTTGATCAGTACAAAATTCGATAAAGGTTGTTTAAAATGTAGATACTAGAAACTTCAGGATTCCTTATTTAAACTTACACGCCACATCTTCATTAAAATACACATGTGATCAAAGTCTTTATTATTTCATGGGTGAGTGGTTTCTGACTTCCATTTTCCTGATTCTTATGTAAGTGGGTTTGTAAGAAAAAATTGGAGGGGGTTACTAGCCTAATATGTCAATTAAGGGAAATCATATTCCATCTCTGAAAGACATTTCAAATCTTTTTCTGATGTGGAGAAGCGACATGTCAAAAATAGTGTTACTGGAGAAATTGCAAAGTTGGAGTGAATGGAGGGACTGTGTAAGTTAAAAGCTTCAAAGTCAGATTTTGATTAATCTGCTGGTTTTTATTAATCACTTCCAAAGGAACTTTATAGTTTTTTCAGATCCCTTCCCTACAAAAACTTAGACATAAATATCCCAAATTCTATCCTCTTTTTTTCCAGGGCATCTGACTGCAACAGGCAGCTAGGTTTCCTAAACAAAACTGCAGCCTGTTCTTGAGCAGCAATTCTTTCTGGTTAGCATATATAGTTTTCTGGAATATCTTCACTAGTATATGCCTCTTTCTGAGTTTTATTTGAAGTACTGCTGCCAACTGCAAAAGTCTTGTAAACCTTTGTAATACAGTTGAAGCCTTTTTAAATTTTTTAAGAAGTCTTTGAAATTCATGATGCCTATGGTGCTTAGTTGTCATGTGGTTAGTAGATAGTTGCTGTTTATATTGTAGCAGCCTACTTTGCAAGTGGTTTTACAATTAAATGTAAATATCGCTGTCCCCCAAAAGAAGCAATCTATTACTCCGTTTCTCCTAAAAGCAGCAGTGTATATATAGCTGTAGATTTGGTGGTAACTCTCTGTTAGACAGTACAAGAACTTACTTTCTTTGGGTTTCCTTGTATGAGGAGCAGGTTATATTCTGTGTAATTTTTAATTGGTAAATAGTAAACTATAACTATGTGCTACCAAACTTTGGATAATATGTATCTGTTGCTTAGATGACAACCCGTGTTGATGGACATTCCTGGGCTCTTTCTGCTATTGATGAATTTAAAGTCCAGAAGATTGTAACACCACTAAATAAAGATATTATTCCCATAACTGATTCACCTGTTGCTGTGCAGCAACACATGCTGCCACCTAAGAAGTTTGTTCTGCTTTCAGCCCAAGTGAGTATTACTTTTCTTGATGTAGGTTACTAGGAGAATTAGATATGAAACTGGACTTCTCTTCTAAGCCTGTACATGATTCATTTTAGATATATTTTAGGGATTATATTATGAATATGAAAAGTAATCAGGAAGAAGATTGCTGGAAGTATCTGTACCTATTTTAGATTTACTCAAATGTTTTTAGATCAACTTACTTTATAGAGTGTATTAATGGCTTTTGTTGCTTTCCAGAAACCCTTGGACATACAAATCTGAGTTCTTTTAGCCTTAGTTATGCTTTTGATTATGTGAAATTGAAAAATTCCCTGTATGCCCACAAAATATAGTTCAAGTAAATACTGTTGGCAATTGAAATTTGAATTAATGGTTTCTTTTTTGTCATAGAAAAAGTCCCACAAGGGATTTTTTGAGAGGGTTGTAGGAGACAAACCCACAAAAAGAAAGAAGTGGACTTTCCTACCTTTCTGATTATTCAGCAATATTTTGGCGGTCAGTATCTTGACCAATAGGCTATTTAAAATAATGTTTAAATATTAATGTCTTGTAAACTCTCAATCTGCAAGCGGCATTTGTTTAATAGCAGCTGTTTTGTTAAAGGTGTTAATTGGGCCCTTTCCAGTAGTTAGTTTGAGTGCAGGGAGGCTGATTAATGTGAAGTCTTAACCATGCTTGAATTCTTCAAGCATTTTTCTTCAAGCAGTTTTCAGTATTTGCAAGGTACACAAAGCCTTTTTTTTTTGCGTATACTTGTGTGTACTTATATTCTGTGCTTTATGTTAGGCTAAAAATAACAAAATTAACTCAGTTTATGGAGAGTTTATAGCCATTGCAGTACTTGCCTGCCTTTCCTTGATTCATTAGTGAAGGAAAACTCAGAATGCTGAAGATAAACGTCATGGAGATGGGTGTGTTGTGATGAAACAGAGTAAAGACAACTTTAGTCTAACTTGCTTTGCCTTACTTTTAGGGAAGCTTTATGTTTCATAAACTCAGACCTGTAGATCAGCTGCGGCATCTGCTTGTGAGCAATACAGGTGGAGATGGAGAAGAGATTGAGAGATTTTTCAAGTTGCATCAGGTAAGAGCTTTTGATTTGTTATGAAAAATGGAAGACTTGTCATCTTCTCGTTGTTGCTGCAAACTTCTGGTCAGTGTTTCGTTTCAATTAAAGTAATGGGTAATTTTTTCTTTTGTCTACATAAAGTTATATTATATAGAGAAATAATTTCTCATTTTATGATGTCTGAAAACAAATATGTAATTCACTTTCCCTGAAATTTCTGTGTCTTGTATGCAGAAGTGTGGTGCACGTAGTTTAGAAAGAAGCTCATCTGAGAGCAATAGAGGAAGAGTTTCTAAAAAAGTTGAATTCCTACCACTACAAGGGATTTTTATATTTTAAAGGCCAGTAGAAATGTGTGTAGTTGGTCTGGGTATTCTTTTTTATTAGCAGCTTAGGGTAAGCAAGAAACAAGTGGAAATTTGGTTATTGTGGATTACAATTTTAATATGATTAGTATTGTGTAGTATCTGTAGTGAGTGTTCATTATAATCTATTCTCTTGTGCTTGGAAATGACGTAATAGGTATTGTAACAGCTTATTAGAATATGCAAATACTGATTTTTACTAATGTTTTTTCTTCAAACACAGTTTGAAGAGTTGTAATTTATATTTTTGTGTTTGTAGAAATTGCATGAATCTTGGTCATACTTAAATGTCCGGCATGGAGATTGTTCAGTATCAGCACTGAGTCTGCAAAACTGTATAGCAAAACCTTACCTGATCCAGTGGAATAACTTGCTAGGATTCACTTCTTGTCTATAATTCAGAAGAGCTGATTTCCCTGGCTTCTAAATAAAATTATACAGAAAGTATTCACTGTTTTAGTTACTGAGGAACATAACTTCTCTACATTTCTTGCCAACTTGATACAAGACACCACACTAACATTGTAATATGCTCTAGGAGAATCAGGCCTGTGCCACTTGCCTTATTTTGGCCTGTTCTAATGCTGCATGTGATAGAGAAGTATCTGCCTGGGCTACTCGAGCATTCTTCAGGTATGTTTTCATTCTGTCTGTCACTCTGAATATTATGCTCAGGATCACTATGGTCACTAAACATTTGTACAGGCATTTTAACCTGCTGCCCATCCAGGGCCTGGTGACTTCTGGTGTTGATGATGTTTTTGGTGGTGTTGGTGGTGACTGCCAGGCCGCGTCAGGTTTGGGTTTTGTGGTTGATGCGGGTTTTTTTTGGTTGGTGGTTGTTGTTGTTTTGTTTTGTATGTTTTTTCCAGTACAATTTGAGTGATGAAGTAGGATCTTCACTCTGGGGGATTAAAATCTAACCCATGTATCTTAAGTGCTGCATATCCTTGGTATGGTGCAGATACATGTATTTTCATTAGCTGCCTTAAAGAAGGTGGTGTACACGTAGAGTCATAACATTGCTTGGATTGGAAGGGACCTTAAAGATTATCTAGTTTCTGCCCTTCTGCCTTGGGCAGGGATACTACTCACTAGATAACGTTTCTTAAGGCCCCATCATCCTTGTCTTGAATGCTTTATGAATGGAATATTCTCACTGTTTTGGCAAAGCTCTTCCAGTGTGTCACCTATCTCACAGTAAGGAAATTTTTCCTAATACTGAGCCTAAATCTCTTTGATCTTTTAGTTTAAAACCATTCTCTGTTGTCCTAGCACTATCTGCTCTTATAAAAATTTGTTCTCCCTTGATTTTAGAAGACACCCTTTAAGTCCTGAGGGGTGCTATAAGGTCTCCCCAGTTGAACAACCCCAGCTCTCAATCTGCCTTCACAGCAGAGCTGCTCCAGCACCCTGATGATCTTCATGACCTTATATGAACTGCTCCAGTGGGTCCAAAGTCTTTCTTGAAGTGAGGACCCCAGAGCTGGATGCAGTGAGGATGTGCATGTGGGGTATCACAGGGACAGAGTGAAAAGGGAGAATCACTGCTCCTTTATTGATGGAGCCCAGAATAGTATTGGCTTTTTGGGCAGACTGTTGGTTTATTTCCAGCTCTTCATCCATGAGAGCCCCAAAGTATTTCTCCACAGGACTGCCATTAATGATTTTTTTCCCAGTCTGTGCTCTGTTTAGGATTGCCCTGACCCAGGTGCAGCACCTTGCACTTGACCTTGTTGAACCTCATGAGGTTCTTGTGACCCCATATTGTAGGTCTCTTGGCTATCTCTCAGGGAGAGAAAACTGGTTTCTGTGAAATAAGGGTGAGAGTGATGATAAAATGTGCAGCTTGGAGTTTTGTGTTCCCAAAAACTTACTAGTTCCTTGCCAAAACTTGTGCAGGTCTTAAAGTCAGTCAGCTGTTTTCAGTAGGTTGTGAATAGTTACTCTTTATTAAATTCAATTTCATTACAAAGTCTGAGGCACAATGTGGATAATAACTCTGAAGCAAGGGAAGACATAGCAAAGTGCTCATATAACACTGTAGGATAGAGATGAATAGAAATTACTTGTGGATGATAGGAAGACACCCATGAGTCATCTCATCTGTGCCCTTCTTTCCACTGCCCTGTAGAAGCAAAACTTGAAAAGATGCTAAAGCATAAGGCTGACTTTGGAATTGGTAAAATTGTTCTTTAAAACTGTACTGGTATTTTTACTCCCCATTTTAAAAGAACCACAAAATTGCTGTAAATTCTCAGGCATGAGAATTGAAGGGGCTGTGTAGGACATGTTGAGAATTTTTGGTTTTGCAAACTTTAGGTATGGTGGAGAAGCACAAATGAGATTTCCATCAGCTCTGCCTCCTCCCAGCAACGTTGGACCTATTTTGGGTTCTCCTGTTTCTGCAGGTATGTAGCAAGCATTTCATAGTTTTGGATAGTTTTTTTTTCCTTGAATATGTTATGTTTTGTCTTCTCACAAATGCTTGTGTTGTTTTTGTCTGAAACAGAATGTGTTTTTCACTTACTAGGTAGTAAATGACAAAAGCCTTCTTCATTTCTCTTCAGTGATCTTTGGATTTAGTGAGGAGGCTATTATCTGAGATTATGTGTCCATATTGCATATACTCTGTTAAGATACTGTGAAGAAAGTATACATTTGTTACTTCCACAGTAATTTCAGCAGCTGGAGAACACTGACCAATAACCTATTTCAGGGTTTATGAAGCTTAGTTAATTGTTGTGTAGCTATAGCAGTATCTTCCTACATTGCCATTGTCATGTCTCTACGGAGACTGCTTATGAGAAGGAAGAAGAAAGTTGATCAAGAAATGAGCTAGTAATTTGAAGTGATTTCTCCTTTTAAAAGCTTTGTCTTCAGCATTTGTTTTCTGCTTTGGTCTTCAGTGTTACCTACAAAGGAGAAAATTGCTTATTTTTCCTCCTCAGAACTTGATGCTTCTTGGAGTGAAGGCTTTTTTGTATTATCAGATTCACTTAAATTTTTACAGTTGCTGTCCCTTAATATGCATTACTCAATTTTAGATTGGAAGGGTTTTTTAAAAAGAAATTAATGATGATGACTTTGAAATTCTGATTGAAATACTGAATTAAATTAGTTACTTTTTTAATCAAGAACTCATTAATGTATAAGATCCTCTTCCTTCATCTGACATGTGGCATTTTACAAAACAGACTTGGGAAATAAACTTTAGGAAATAATATTTGTCTGGAAATCAAAGAAATTCCGTTTCATTACCGTATTTTGCCATGTATCCAAATTCCTAAGTGTTGGAGAAAAATGTGGTGAACTAGGATGAAATTTAGGAAAAACAGTTGACACTGTTACTACTATTAAAACTCTAAGAAGAGTGGCTACTTTAATGAATCAGTGGCATCACTTTCCAACCCTTTGGTGTGAAACAGTAGCAGCGTGGTCAAGAGCTGAGGCAAAGCATAAGAATGTAATGCTAAATCTGAGTTGGAGACAATGGCAGCTATGGGAAGAACAGGTGCTAGGACCAGACTAAGAATGAAATTCAGTTGTGGGGGAAATGGTAGGGAGCTCTAGAGTCAACAAGGAGACTAATTTTACGAGTAAATGTATTTTTCCCAAGTCTAAATGTAAGTATATTTTTGTCATTCTGTCATAAATGCCTCTTAATACCTAGTATCAAAGCAGATTTTTCCGTTTTGCTTCAGTAACAGGTCCAGGTGGAAGATGGCACCATTCTTCTACTACTACTTTCTCGGTTTGCTCAAAGGGTAGAGAACTGTCATGTGAAATTAAGATTCTGATATTGTGGATGTCCCATGTGGTGGGTCAGACACTGCTGACAGAAATTCATTTAATCACCTCATGATTTTGCATGTGAAACTACATGACAATAATGTTAGCATTAAAAGGCCAAGTGCCTTTAAATTATTTCCGTCTTTTTCCCACTGTTGAAAGTCTAGTCATGCGTTTGCTTGCTGCTTTTCTGTGAATTTGTGCTTTGCTTTAGCACACGTGACAGTGTGCTCTGAGAATGCATTGGCACTATGTTATCCTCTGTGCTGTTGTGTGTAGCCAAGTTGAGAGAACTGTAGCAAATCAGGCAAGAACTGTATCCTTTGTTAAAAGCCAGATTTTCAAAGTGACAGGTTTTCTTTTTTGTGAAGAAAAGAAAACCTTTTCTGTGATACACTATCTTGGTTATTAATGGTATGGGGATATTTTTGTAGATGACCACACACATTCCTGATATTTTGAGATCTTGTTAGCTATTCAGACTTGCAGGAGGAGATGGAGCATTTACAACTGAGCTTGAGGGTGTAGACGGTCTCAGACTTAGTGTTTTCAGTTAGCAGTATTGCTGTTGTGTTTGCTCATCCGCCCCATGTGAAAATGAAAAGTACTATTACCAGTGTTCAACATTCAGAAGGTGAGGAACAGCAAAAAGTATGTGAGCAATATTATATCCAATGTAGACAACAGATGGTGTGCAGTAATGCTGGGGAAACAGTGCTGCTTCAACTGCTCTTGATGGAGGTGTATCCATATGTTTGTCTTGTGGAAAGTTGGTTGATAAAAAATGAGTGCAATTTGATAACTATAAATAAAACATTTAAAGTATTTGATTTAACAACTGTGATGCTTTTGCACAGATACTTCATGGTTTAGATTTGGGAGGGATTTTAGATTGGGTTTAACAACCTTACCTTTATTTCTTTTCCCTTAGTAGGTTCCCCTTTGACTGTTGATAGTCCATATTCTAATCCTAGCATTTTGGCATCTGGGCAAGGTAACACCTTCTTTTCTTTTGGTGTTTTTTTTTTTTTTTTTTTTTTTTTTTTTTTTTTTGGTAGACTTTTTCGTTGACATTCAAATGAGTAATATTTACCTATTTTTATCCTAGGTTTACAACCTGCTGCTATGTCAACTCCCATGTATCCTCCTGGAAATTCCATGTCTCACCCTGGTACATCCATTAGTGGAATGATGGGTCCTGAGATAGTGTTTTCTGGAAGACACAATGGCATCTGCATATACTTTGCCCGGATTATAGGGTGAGGACTTAGTAAAAAGAAATTCTGTCACTCAGTTCATGTCATAGTTTTTCTTTGCACTAATGCTTGTAGGTGGTGCATTCCATATGTATAGCATTTAAATTGGAAATTAGTAAATTTTAATGTTGTATTTATGAAATACCTATCTGTGGAATATGCTGTCTTTGCAACTCTTTTAATATTAAATTCAGTGAATGCCTAGGGCAGGAAAGTTGTTTAGATACTGAACCTGCAGTCGAGTGCATAAACACAACCAAAAACAGCAGGTTTATTTTTCAAACCTATGAATTGTGTATTTTACTGAAGGACAAAACAGAAATACAGAAGGGCTTACTAGATCAAAGTCCTGTGTTTAAGTAATTTCTATGAAGAATTTTTAATCAGAATGCTTAAACCAGAGCAATGAAGCAGGAGTAAAGATTCTGTTACCTTGGATGTTGAGCCGTAAACACCCGAGCAAGAATAGAATTCTGCATGTGTTGGTGACCTCTGAATGCTGACTGGGAAAAAAAATTTTGTTATGAGACTTGTTTGTTTACTGTGTATTTCCAGGGAATTCATTTATAATATTAGAAAGTGTCCAATTAAATTTAAATTCTAAAATTTGGAATTTTGTTAGTTATTTGTATCTGTACTATTCATAATTATATAATGCCTAGTTTTTTGAATATTTTGTTTTCATCCAAAATTAATTCTTATTTTAGATTTTTAACTTCAAAGCTTTACCATTTCTTTTTGAAGAAATTATACACAGAAGATTTGCAAAATTTCTTGGTTAAATGACTTGAGTTTTAACACAAACTGTTTTGTTTTGCAGAAATATTTGGGATGGCAGTATAGTTGTGGAGAGAGTTTTCAAAAGTGGCAATCGAGAAGTAGTTGCAGTATGTAAAAGATTATTCTGTGTTCTTAGAAGTTTCTTTTAATATTTAAGTCCTTTTAAGCTTCTGAAGTACTTCTAGACTTCCATTGCCAGTTATATACTGTTAGTTACAAAACTCATCGTTTGTCATGTCATTGTTTTCTTAAGTGCTGAGCTCTTAACTGACCATTAGTTGTCTTTTTAAGCTGTTGTTTTAAATGTTACTGTTTAAGAAACCTAACTAATTTAATCTCTACTCTTAATTGGCAATGGCTAGTTTTCCCATGTTTACTGATGGCACTTCCTTGACAGCCAATTAGCGTTTCTCCCTCCAGACAAACCCTAAAAATTAAATGCTTTAGTGGTTTGAGATAATCACTGCAGTTATGGAAGTACATAAAAAATTTCCATCATGTTCCTAACTAATACCTTGCTGTTTCACTTTTTGTCCATGATCAAAATAAAATCTTCCCTGGCTGTGGCTGTTGATAGAATCCAGTGCCTAATCCTTGTTCTAGCATAGAGTTTGAAGTAGTAAAGTGTAGCTGATGTACTTACCAGAATGGCAAAGAAAGTAGCGTCTTGAATACTGTGTATCTTGAGAGACTCCTGCCTCTTTACGTGTGCCACCTCAGTGAATGTGGTGTAATGATGTTGTATTTTACTGATCTGTTACTAATACACAGTTTATTTGTTGTACCTTCTTATTTGTCTTTTTAGTGATGTTTGCTTAAAATTGAAACCTTTGGGGGAAAAAAAGTGTGAAAAACCAGCTTTCTGTAATGAAATTTGCTTTCTTTTGCAGATAGAAAGCAGTGTTCCATCTCATATGCTGGAACGTGTGCTGCAAGAATTAAAAGGTTTACAAGAATTTTTGGATAGAAATTCACAGTTTGCTACAGTAGGAGCACTTGGAAACCCAAGGTATTACTAATTGTGGTAAATTTACATGTGGTATTTAATGTCCAGCTTCTGAAAAACTACCATAGTTGTTTTTTGTTACGAGAGCTGAAGTGTTCGTATGGTCTCCTGCTTCAAGGTTTAGATGATAAAAATGAATTTTTTAGATTCATCTTTAAGGGATTTGGTATTTGTAATCATATTAGCATATTCTGGGTTTTTTAAATTGCAGTTTCAGCACACCAGCCAATCTACAACAGAGACTCCTGGGTTTTATGCGGCCTGATGGTGGAAGTTCTCAGCAAGTCCAGCAAGAGCTCCAAAGGAAATATCATGGTATGTAATTATTTTTTACCAAGAAGTATCAAGGAATGGGGCATTTGGATGTTCCATTTCTCACTTTTCTTGTGAAATCCTGTGAATAAATTGGTCTTTTTTCCACACAAATTTTATGTTAAACATCATGCCATTTTTTGCATGTTTACCTATCTCCTTTCTTTCCTTCCCAATATTCTCCATTATGGTTACGATTGTTTAATCTCCACACTACAGTACTTAGTAGCTGCACAACCATTTATATTTACAAGATAGCATTTATTAAGCAGCTGTTTTATGAAACAAATGAGCATGATGTCCTACAAAAAAACTACCGTAGTGCAGGTTTCTAAAGGTACAATCATTGAAATTTCTACAAAACTTTGTATAGAAATATGAGGTCTGTTACAGCCCATTTGAATTCTTGTCCTCTTGTAGTGCAGCTTTTGCTCAGCACTCACAGGCAAGTTGGGAAGTGTTGCTGCTGCATGTATGAAATTGAGGGTGTTTGTGGTTCACATGGATATAATCCCGGGCTTTTCATAGTACAAATGTGAAAATTTTCTGTGAGACACTATGTAGGATTTGGTAGATTTTTTGTAATTTTATTTTTTATTTGTATTTACCGAGTTTATAAATCTGTTTAGAATGATACAATGTAATTATTGTTAACCTAATTTGTGAAGTGTAAACACTCAAAAGTACACACATAAATTGTTGCATTTATGTTCTAACTATGTTGTAAGTATGAAAATATTATCCTTTCCGTTTATATAACACATTTTATCAGATTCAAATGTTGTAGGTTTTGGAGTAGTTGTTGCTTTAAAGATAGTGTAGATGGTATCTTTAAAGCAACAATTACAACTGTGTTCTTTTTGAGCACAGCTGTAATTGTAATTGTTCTCTCTACAAGTAAATATAGGTAATCAAACAAAAAGTTAATATGTATGGGTTTATTTTGATTTCTTTTATGTTAGTCAGAAATATATTTATAATAGCTATTTCTGAAAAAGAAAGCTAAACATTTAAGACTTATGTGAAAATCCAGTGCATTCACAGGAAACCATGCTTGTTTTTCAGGGAGTATGATTCCTTTGTTGCATAGTTTGAAGTAAATGTCAACAAAGGGTTATTTATTTTGTGGCAATGTAAACATGACATTTATCTCTCAAGAGAGCTAGACATCATTAATCAACAATGGAAGAGGAAAAAAAATAGAAAGTTAAAGACATGGTTACTGAAAAACATCAAAAACTTAAACATCAAAAACATGCTTACTTGAAATATGTAGAACAATTACTTGCTGACAATCTCTGGTTTTTAGCTGAGGCACAGCTAACAGAGAAGACCTCGCTTCAAGGCATCCAGCAGCTTGTTCGCAAAACCTGCCAGGCACTGGCTTTATGGAAGTTGCTATGTGAGCACCAATTCAGTGTTGCTGTAGGTGAGCTTCAGAAGGTAAGGTCTGGATAATACAATTTTACTTTGTTATGTACTAATCACCTTAATTTCTTTTGCTACCGAAGTATTCCCATAGGTCTATTATTTAAATTAATTGAGAAACATAGGAATTTTAAACCTATACATTTTTTTATATGTGGTCACAAATGTTTAAGAGACTGACATGTAGTATTGACACAACCACTCAATTTTACACAATTAGAACAATAAATTGTCGGTAACAATAAATTGCTCTACTTTTATTGTTAGTTAATACTGAGTCTCATTTTATGAATTACTGTTTTTTTTACCTTAAGCACGTTCTGCAGAATGTGCTGACAGAATAGACCAGTATTTTCCAGCTATGTGGAATTCACTCTTTGCCTTAGTCTTGGTGAAAAATGGAGAACAACAGGGTAATTAGAGTTCTTCCTCTTCTGTGTAAGTAGGGTACCAGAATATACCACAGAACAGCTGAGGCTGGAAGAAACCACTGGAGATCATCTGTCCCCTGTGCAGTGGAGGGGACAATCTAATTGGCTCGCAAAGCAGGGGCAGCTAAAGCAGATTGCCCAGGACTGTGTCCAGGAAGGATTTTAATATCTATAAAGATAAAAACCTCACAGTGTCTCTGAGCAACTTGTTCCAGTGTTGAACCACCTCTAGAGCAAGAAAGATTTGTTGTCTACTCAGGTGTAATTTCCTTCACTTCAGTTTTTTTACCATTGTGCAGTGTCCTGAACTGGTTACCGCAGAGAAAACCTGACTCTGCGTTCTTTACACTTTCTCAAAAATATTAGTAAGATCCCACAAACTGCCCTCTAAGCCTCCAGTCTAAATGATCCCAGTTCTTTCAGGCTCCTGGTTTGTGAAGAAGGAAAACTGTAGAACAATGGGTGCTTCTGCGGTGCACCCTTTGCTAATGTCAAATTCGCAGCCAAGCCTTGAAAAAAGCTATTTATTTGAATATTAGGCATTTTATCCTGAAACTTGATAGCATTATTTGAGAAGCTGTATTTCTTGTTCACAAAAAGAGTAATTTTAAAACCTTACAGAGGCACAGAAGCTGTTGCTCTTCACACTGTTGCACTGGGGAGCTTTGGGCAACTTTTATTTGGGTTGCACAAGGAACTAACCGTTTAACAAGTAAAATGTTTTCCTTTGTCTTCAGTAGATACAGAGTCTTTCTAGATGTAGTATCATCTGTGGACACTACATAGACACTACTGACAACTAAGTGTGCAAATGTTCATAACAAATTTTTAAAAATTAGAAACCTTCAATGTAACTTAATGTTAAAAACCATAAAGAGTTCAGACCTTGAACTTTTCAAACTCCTGCTTTTATTGAATCTTATCATTTTTTTCATCTATAACAGTAGTCAGATTGTTCCAATTACTAAAAACTTTGACAAACTCATAAGGTGTGCATTCTGGCAGTGCCCTGTGAAGTAAAAGGAGCTGCTAATTCCGTTCTTCCTGTTAGAGATCTGAAACAGAGGTGACACGTAGTGAAGATGGCAGAGAAGTCGGTTAACAGTTTTCACTGTCCTTAGGCATCCAGGGATCTAATGCCTTCAGGAGTAGCTCTTGCTTTATTGGGTTTTTTTACTATAAAATGTGTATTTTAAATAATGTATTTCTATGGTGTAAACTGTATTCATTGGAGTTTTTTATGGTTTTAATTACTATAAACAGCTAATTTTGCTGCTGGAACATTCAGACATTTCTAAACAGGGTCAAGTACAAGATTTGGTAAACTAATAAAATTCTGTCCCATCTTCAGGAACTTCAAGAACAGCTAAAGATAACCGCTTTTAAAGACTTGGTGATTAGAGATAGAGAGTTGACTGGAGCACTCATTGCGTCTCTTATAAACTGTTACATCAGAGATAATGCAGCTGTGGATGGAATAATTGCCCATTTGCAAGATATCTGTCCTCTTCTTTATAGTACTGATGATGCTGTGTGTTCAAAGGTAAGTGCACTTCCAGATTTTATAGCTCCAAAACACAACTTGAGAACATGCTCAAATGAGGTACATTAGAAGGCTTGTAAGTCATTATTATGCTGAAGTAATTTCAGAAGCAGAAGAAATAATGAAGTCAAGTTGTGGGCATATTTTCATTTTCTAGCTGATTAATTAACAAAAATTATTTGAAGCATTTGCAGTTATTTGTAATTTTCATAGTCTCTTAACTCTGGTCTGATCTCTAATGTTAACTTGCTCTTCTGCATGTTGATGAAATGTTTTCTTATTCCAGGCTTTCCTCAGCATAGTGTCTTGTTTTTTGTCTGTTCTACAATTTACTGTAATTTGTGACAGACAATTGTGTTTAAGAACTTAGATCTTTGAAGCTTTTCAAATAAATTTGAAAAAAGTAACTGGTGGAGAGAGAATAGAAAACCAATTGGTCAGGTCTTAAGCTCTTCTAATGCTATTGTAGCTTTTCTGCTGGGAACTTAAGAGACTAGAGAGTGCTTTTGAGAGGATGGCCTTTCTGCTGTTTCAGCTTTGAAATTTGGAATATTAGCTCATTAACAGTATCCATGATCTGTTCTTGACGTGCTCATGTTAATAATTTGCATTTTGCATTTGCTTTTAGGCAAATGAACTTCTTCAGCGGTCTCGACAAGCTCAAAGCAAAATGGAAAAAGAGAAGATGCTAAGGGAGTCACTGAAAGAGTACCAGAAGATCAGCAATCAAGTAGACCTTGCTAATGTTTGTGCTCAGTACAGGCAGGGTAAGAGCCAGGCACTGATCATGCCGAATAATTTTGTGGTATCCTTTCATGCCATCTTTTCTGTTTGTTTTGTTTACTAACTTTCAACTCAGTTTTATAGTTTTTTTACTATAAACAATCGGTTAAAAACTCTTACAATTAAAATGTGCCAGCCTTTTCTTTTTTTTAAAGCCTTGCTAGATTTCACAAACCAACCAAGGAATCAACTTGTATAATAAAATAGTTCCATGCACTTACTTCATATTACAATGTCCATTTGTTTCATATATTTGGTTAAAATATTTTTGTGGAAGTTACTAGGTTCGTTGTAAGCAGAGGGTTTCATGTACCTTTTATCGGAAGTAAGCAGTTTAAAAGATGGTTCTGAATCCTAATTAGTGCAGTAGGAGCTAATATATCAGTTACATATACATTTAAATTATATAACAGTCAAGAAATGGACCTCTGCACAGTATTATATCGTGCAGGATGTGCTATGTAACTTAGTATCTTAACTTCAAACTCGCATGTAAGTGACACAGGGTAGGAACAGGGCTATATGATATAGACCAGAGTGAGGAGTGTAGCATTTTCTTCCTTACTCAAATGAGAAACGTTTGATGTCATTTACCATTTTGTTGTGAATTTAATATAATAATAAACAGTGATGTTTGTTTTGTTTTTTTCCTAGTGCGTTTCTATGAGGGAGTAGTAGAGCTCTCTCTTACAGCTGCTGAAAAGAAAGATCCCCAAGGTCTTGGCCTTCATTTCTATAAAAATGGAGAACCAGAAGAAGATGTTGTTGGACTCCAAGCTTTTCAAGAAAGGCAAGTTTTCAGGGTAATTTATGCTCATTATATGGGGACTGAAAATTATATGGCTCAATAAATTTCAAGGGACTGAAAAAGTAGCTCTTTTAGGGAAGTAATGCAGTGTAATAACAAACAAGTATTTTATGATAAGAGACACAATATAAATATTTTTGCCCAGTATGCTCCCACTGACTGTGATTAATATGGCAGCAACTTAATCTGAAATAAGGGGTGATAGATGCAGAAAACATTGTGATCAGAACACTACAGAAATACTTACTAAAAAGATGAATGAGAACCAACTAGATTGTGACAACTAGTTGACAATAATCTATGACCTTTTTAAATTTTAGTAACTGTCTACAAATGCATACAATAACACAGTTGAGAAGACTATTTCATCGACAGTTGCAATGAAAATTACAAGGATTTTATTTTCTTCTGCTCTGTTTGCAGGTTGAACAGCTACAAGTGTATCACTGACACCCTTCAAGAGTTAGTGAATCAAAGTAAAGCTGCTCCTCAGTCTCCCAGTGTACCCAAAAAGCCAGGTCCTCCGGTGCTGTCATCTGACCCCAACATGTTAAGCAATGAAGAAGCTGGACACCATGTAAGAAACCCACAAAAAATAAAAAAGTCATGAGTGCACTCCAGAGAACAGTGTGATTTGAAGGGGTCTAGAATTTATTATTTTAATAAAATTATGGATTAGTTTAGAGATGTGAAGATTTGTCATGAATTGGGCCTCAATATATACAGCATCCATAGAAATGATGACATGTAAATAGCATGAACCTAAGTATTGTCATATGGTAATTCAGGGCTTAAAGAAATGTAACCACTTGTCTCTGGCCTTTTCTTCCCTTAGTTTGAACAAATGCTAAAGCTGGCTCAGCGTTCAACAGATGAACTCTTCAGTATTGCACTTTACAATTGGTTGATACAAGCTGACTTGGCAGACAAGCTGTTACAGGTGAGCTTGTCTATACACAGTGAACTGGGCGAGGTAATTGTAATAATGCTTTACAAAACAGGGAAGAGCAAGAGTGTAACAGTTATGTTTTTGATGTCTGTAGGTTACTGCCCCCTTTTTGGAACCCTACCTGGTGCGGATGACCAAGATTGACCAAAACAAAGTCCGCTATATGGATTTACTCTGGAGATACTTTGAAAAGAACAGAAATTTTAGTAATGCTGCCAGAGTCTTGGCTAAGTTGGCTGACCTCCATAGGTACGGATTATGTGTGATTTGTTGTTTATATATTGAAGTAATTAGGGAAAAATCAAGAAAACTAAAATCAAAACCTTTCGTGTAAGTATTTTAAGAAAAGGAGGTTTTCTGAAAAGAAAAAAAAAAAAAGCGCTAGCTTTAAACCTAGGCAATTACTGGAAATAAAGTATAATATTTATTTTTGTATTATACATTGCAATACAAAATAAATTTTGTATTATACTTTGAAATGTAATTACCATATACAATTACAATATAATAAGTGTAATTACAATATATATAAGTATATATATTAAGTATATAATTACAATATATTAGTTCTTACTGAGAAGTACACTAGAGCTGAGCTTGCAGCAAAGATGGGGTTACATGGTTGGATCATGTCCTCCATGATTTAGTAAAATTGCAAAAGGCGCATATTACTTCCCAGAGTCTAGCTAAAACTCTCAAAAATTATATTAAGTACTCATTTTATTATTAATATTTGTTTTGCAGCACGGAAATTTCTCTTCAGCAGCGTCTTGAATACATTGCACGTGCCATTTTGAGTGCCAAAAGTTCCACTGCCATATCCTCTTTAGCTGCAGATGGTGAATTCCTACATGAACTAGAAGAGAAAATGGAAGTAAGAAAAAGTATTAATCTAAGCTACACTAAATGCATTATTTCACTTTGTCTCATTGACACATAACAATTTTATTACCATTTCTGTATAAATGAATTTCTGTCCTTTCTTCCTGACATGGCAAATTTAGGCAGTTGAAAACAGACTTCATGGTGTAAGGCAGCAACATTTCTACATTGAAATAAGCTAAAGTTAATTCTGTGTGTATTTTTAAATTTTGATTAAATTAATTCAATCATGAAATAATGTATTTTCCTCTTAAACAAGGTTGCAAGAATCCAGCTTCAAATACAAGAAACGTTACAGCAGCAGTATTCCCATCATTCTTCAGTACAAGATGCAATCTCCCAGCTTGATGCTGAGCTGATGGATATAACTAAGGTAATTGAAATTTCCCTGTGTTAAAGCCCAGTATATCAAATTTTGGGGAGAAAAAAAATGTTTTGCAAAGAATAATTCTGTGCTGACTAGGAAGAGTAATACACAATTTATCATTCCTGGTCTCAGAATGTCTGTTACCCTGGACTGTCAGTTTCTGTACTTTAATAGTCTGTCAGTCTTTCGTATTTTAATTTCTTTCACATTTTTATCTTCATTATGAAGTCTCTTAGATTTCTTCATTCGTTGAAAAAATTGTTGGAAAATTATGTTTTCATTTCAGATTCTTAAAAAATTTAGTGTTGTATCTAAGAAATTAAACTAAATGTAGCAAAAGTGTGATTAACAACAGTGACTGAAGTTGCATCTTGACTAAGTCTGTCTATCAGACAAAATAAGGAACAACTGTTTTTTAAATTTAATTTGATCCTGCATGAAAGGTAAATCTTGGTAATTTTTCTTTCAGCTGTATGGAGAATTTGCTGACCCTTTTAAGCTCTCGGAGTGTAAGCTTGCAATTATACACTGTGCAGGTCATTCTGATCCTATCTTGGTGCAAACTCTCTGGCAAGAAGTCATTGAAAAAGGTAGGCCTTAATGGAGTAGGAGTTGTGATGATCTCTCTCATCTTTTACCATGAGTTAGTAATTCACTCTTTGTTCCTTTTGGTTTTGATTGGGGTTTTTTTTTCCCCCTTGGTTTTTGGGCTCAAGTTTATCATTGCACAAATAACATTGATAGAGATCTTGAGGGGGAAGCTATATAGTAGTGGGTTTATTGTGGGGTTCTGGAATGTGGTTTTGTTTGTAGTTTTTTAAGTAGGTTTGCATGGAACTTCATGGAAGCATAAGAACTTACAAATGCACATGCAAACACACTGGAAAGGGCTGTATTTTTGACTTCCATATGCTGATTTTTTGTTGGCAAGAGTGTAAGATTTTCATGTGTTATTTATAAACTTAGGTGCCTCAGTGTTATTCTGTATAAATGTGGAACTTTTCCTCAAGTTCTTTCTAAGTGTTTTCTTTTCACTTCCAGAGTTGAGCGACAGTGTATCCCTGAGCCCTGCTGACAGAATGCAAGCACTTTGTCTGAAGCTGGCATTGCTAGGAAAGATCTATGCTGGCACACCTCGCTACTTTCCTTTAGGCAAGTTCTTAGCCTGCATAGTAAATAAGCATATGTGTTTGATGGATGGGTTTCAGTTTCCTTTTTGGACTCTTAAAAAAGTTCTAAGCTGAGAAATGTTTCTTGTTTTTTAATCTCAAAAGAAATGGGGAATAAATTAAATTTAGGTAACAGTTACTTTTGGATGGTTGTGCAGATCCCATTTTAGAAAGTAGTACAGTTTGTTTGCATGAGAGCACAAAATACAAAATGTGTATTTCTATATTTAAGATTTTAAGCAAGCACATTTGTCTGCTGTTTCTTGAGATTCTATATAAACCATCTCCCATCAGAATGGGTAGATTCTGAAAATAATTAGGGAGATTTCTGGATCGTTTTTAGAACTTCTGCTTTTCTGATGCGCATATGTTTTGTCAGGGTGCTATTATATTAAAATCTGGCAAATATATTTTTCAGCAGTAAATAAATCTTCTTTTATAATACTAAAATACTGTGCAACAACATTAAATGTGAACATTTAGTGCTGACCAATACAGTGTTAACTGTTACAGGCATTTAAACCAGCTTCAGTAGTTTTGCTGACCATTGCAGCAAATGTAGTGATATACTATGTGTTTTGTGTAGAAACAAAAGTTAATTGTTCTTAACAGCACAGATGCATGGCAAAACCATAACAAAGTACTAAGTTTGAGTAATCCCTGCCATGCACTGCTGATAATAAATTACTCTTAAAGGCCGTTATTTCCTAAATCCCAGTAACAAGCTGGAATCTAATTATTCCCTCTTTTATGTCCTCCAGATTTTCTAGTGCAGTTTCTAGAGCAACAAGTCTGTACTTTGAACTGGGATGTAGGTTTTGTAACATACACCATGCAAGAAATTGGAGTGCCGTTGCCAAAGCTGCTTGAAGTATATGACCAGCTGTTCAAAGCACGGGTAAGGAAAAAGGCACAAAATAAAAATTCTGTTTTCAACTGTTATCAAGGTCTCTCTCTAGGGGGAAACATGAAATAATTTAAGGATATAATAAAATATGCATTCAAAGCTTTGCTTTCTCTACTCAAAGACTTAGAAAAAGCTGCATTTTCCCCCTGTGAATAAAATCTGTGGATTTTATTCATTTCAGTCCCAGAGCATAGTGAGGGAATTGGTTAATTCTTTTAGTTCATCTTGAGCTAGTTTAGGATGAAATAGGATTAGGATTCTTATGTTGCAACAGGAACAGCATATATTGAACATATTAGTTTTATTTATTTCCTAATAATGTTTAAAATTTATTGTATTATTACATCTTGTCTGATCCATTAATTCAATAAACAAAGAGATTTGACTTGTGGGGCAATGGAAAATTGAGTTTAATTTATGTATATTTTCATATGTAATCTAAAATAATAATTGAACATAGACTTAAATATAGATTAAAGTAGAATTCCCATTTATCTAACCTTCTTGATACAATAAATAAATAATAGCTACAGCTGGCAATTCCTGTACAAACAAGGCACATTTTTTGTCTTGTCTCCTTAATATTTATGTCCTTAATATTTAGTGAGGTTGGTTGTTTGTTTTTTTAGGATCCATATTGGAGTAGAATGAAAAAGCCTTTGCATCTCTTGGAGTGTATTCATGTATTACTATCAGGATATGTACAGGATCCAAGCAGAGTACCTATGAGGTAAAAGGATAGCTACATCCTAATCAACAGCGAAATATAAAATATTCTAAAATACTTGACTCCAGCAATTCTTAAAGCTTTTCTTCTTTTCTTTTCGGTGAATTTAATATTTCATTCCAAACACTTGTCTTTCAAAACCACTTGGTAGAAACTTGTAGAATTCTCTGTTATAAACTACTTCTACAAAGCTAATTTTCTCAACATCATTGAAGATCCATGAGGAACTGAGAGGATTATTTTGTAATTTTTGGCAATATACTTTAAGGACTAGTTCAGACAAATCTGATGCAGTGTGTGAAAGTGGAGGAAAATGAGAATTGGGCATTTTATGATGGAAACAGTGAGCTGTTTTGTGTACAAATTCTAGAAACTCTGAGTTAGTCTAGAAAAGAGAAGACCAAACATTGGGATGGATCTTCCTCAGTTGTTTATAAAAGGATGATGAATCAGTCTCCAAGACTAAAATTCAGTTTAGTTCACATCAGAAAGAAATTTAGGTGTAATAATAGAAAAAAGTTTCTAGTGAAAAAAGGTAGCTAAGTACTTGAAAGAGTTCCCTGCGTATCATCTCTAGTTTTGACAATTTTTGTTTTGAATAGACTATACGAACTTCATTCAGAGTCATCTTGTCTCAAAAACACAAAGCAAAACAAGGCAAAGTCTTGATAACAAAGAATGCTCATGTTCTAGTTCAGATGAATTCTAAGATACAGGATTAAAAAGGAGCTCATTGTTATTCTGTGTTTTCTTTGCAGGCGACGATTCACAAATGCTTGCTTGGATGCTGTTAGTTGCTACCTGGTTGAACTTCAGTCTATGAGCCCCACACTAATGGTGCAGACAACTATTGGGAATTTTAAATCTCTACAGGCCAAGTTAGAACGGCTTCACTGATTTACTAATACAAAACCAGAATCATTAGTGCAGTTAATACAAACTGAAATAAAAGTTCAGATTTTGGCACTGAATTATGAACAAACAAATCCTCAGAAAAAAAAACCCTGAGAGAGTTTTTTTCGGCCACATTTATCAAATGTGTGGCCTGTATTCATGCGATTCTAAAAGTATCTACAAATCGTAGAATGTAAATGTGACAAATGGAGTTTCTCTTACTTTTACTACTACTAGGTTTTTTAATGATAGAAAGCTTTTTTTTATACTGTTGAAATGAAATACATTGTGTGATCTTTGCCTTGGGGATAAAGAATATTTCAAAATTTTTTTGTCTTAAATAATGGGGAAAAGGAAATTATTTCCCCTATTCCATATTAATATGTTGTATCTGTTAAAATCAAATAAAGGAGTCAAAAAGTAACTTCTGTCTATTTTTATTACATGCACACAAACACCAAGCTGTGTGCACACCTAGAATCCCCTCCTCTCCTGTTGCCCAGGGGCTCTGGATGCAGCCCAGGACACGTTTGGCTCTCTGGGCCGGGAGTGCCATGGCTGGGGCATGTCCAGCCCCTCACCCAGCAGCACCCCCAAGTCCTTCTGGGCAGGGCTGCTCTGGGTCTGTTCATGCCCAGCCTGTGCTGATACTGGGGATTGTCCCAACCCTGGAGCAGCACTAGCACTTGGTCTTTGTTAAACCTCATGAGATTTCCATGGGCCCACTCCTTATCTGCAGACTTGGTGCACTCAATTCCTTTGTCATTAAGGAAGGTAGTAATGGTCCCAATACTGGGGACCCTTAAGGACAACACTTGTTACTGATGTCCACCAGTTGACCACTGTCCTCTGCATGTGACTGTCAAACCTATTCCTTATTCACTAAACAGATCATGCATCAAACCCATGTCTCAAATTTAGAGGGATGTGTGGGCCACCATCTGAAAAGCTTTACAGAAGTCCAGACAAATGCCAATGGTAGCCCTTCATTTGTCCACTGTAGGAGTCAACTCCATCATGAAGGTTACTGAGTTGGGCAGGCACGACTTACCCTTGGTGAAGGTTGTCCCAAATCACCTCTCTGCATTCCAAGTATCAGTACAGTTTCTAAGAGTACGTGTTCCATGATCTTCCCAGGAGGAAGCTAGAGCTGACAATTTAGTCGTTCCCAGGGTTGTTCTTTCTTCTTTTTCAAAAGATGGATACATTTTTTTCAGTCACCTGAGATTTCACTTGACTGCCATGACTTCAATAATCATAGAGTGGTTGGGAACTAGATCAGACAATGCCCTCAGGACTCTAGGATGCCTGTCAGCCAGTACTATAGACTTGGGTAAATTCAGGTTCCTTAGGTCATCATGATCTTACCTTGCAGAGGGAAGCTCTTTGCTCCCTCAGTCTCCATCCTGCTGTCCATCAACTCAAGAGTTGAGAGAAGAGAGATTTCCGTTTAAGACTGAGGCAAAAAATGCTGAGTACCTCAGCCTTCTTCTGTTAACAGTTTTCCATCACAGTTTATCAGGGGGTTTACACCTTCTCTGGCCTTCATTTTCTAGTTTACATAGTAAAAGCCCTTCCTGTTTTTCCTTACGTACTTGCCTGCTTCAGTTCCAGCTTCTCCTTGGCCTTCCTCATCTCATCCCTGCATAAACTTTCTCTATATTCTTCCCAGGTTCCCTGTCCTAGTTTCCATTATCTGTGCATTTACTTCTTTCCCTTTAGTCTGACCAGCAGTCCCCTAATCTGCCATGCTGGTTCCTTACCTCCCTTGCCCAATTTCGTGCTCCTGGGGATTGCTAAATCTTGTACTCAATGGAAGACAAAAAATCCATTAGAAGAGACTTCTAATCCATCAGCCTCTAGAGCCCACCATGCTTTCTCTGCACCACTCTGCTCCTCCCAGTGCCTCTCAAGGACATGGGACTTCCATCAAAGGGCCTTTGTCCAGACAAGAGGAATGATGAGAGTTGGAGAATGAGGACATCAGTCTTGCTACTTCTCACATGCTGATTGCTTTGCAGCACATTTACTATGAAATGATTGCTCTAAAATTTTGCTTAAAGTACATTTCTTTCCCTCTGAACTACCAAATACATTTTGGTGATTTAAAGCCAGCAAATGCAGTCAGTGAAATAATATAAAAATTAAAATACAAGTTGTTTTTACCTTGTTAGATGAAAAAAGAGGTGAAATATTAGAATTAGCTTTTTTTCTTTGTCAGTGTTAAAAACTCCTTACAAAGTATTTAAAGTCCTGTGTGTCCAGGGCAAAATACTTGCATCTTTCCATATAAAATATCCCTTCTTTAAGTATTAGAAGTTATCTTCTGCTGAACTATGGCTCATACCAAGGATGTCATGCATTTACCCTGGTCTTGTTATTGAAGTTCTCTTCACATAAATTATGTCCAAAGTCTTACCTGATGTATTTAAATAAATTTCAATATTTACATAAAATATGTTGTGCTCAACCACATTCTTTAATCTGTGGGATTAATCAGATTCCTATTTTCAGATTTGGAGAAATAACTGAAAAATTTGGAACAGGCACAAATCACAGACTTGAAGTTCAGTTCTTCTGTTTTTTTCACCAGTTAATGGAATAAGGATCCCTCCAGCAACACTGCAAATTTATCAAAGTAGTAGTATTTCAAAGTGTCTCATAAATTACTCTGATATTTTTCAGATGACAGCAGGTAATTCCAGTATACACGTAACATTTTGTTTTTGTAACATTTGCTCTGCTCTCAGATGGAGAAAGGATAGGTTCTGTTTCCCAATTTAAATTTGGAGGTATGTGGAAAACTGGGATTAGAGAAGCGAAGGGTGGGTTAATGCAGTAGATAAAATAAAGGATGATAATTAAAGGAAAGTAACAGACCAACATGAATGTGAAACATTGCTCATTAACAATATTGTAATGTATCTTTTCAATTTTTTCCTCTGTAAATTTCAGTCAAGACTGTCATTTGACAAAGGTGGTAGAAGGTAAGAACAAGGGTGAGTTTCAAAGAATAGCTGCTTTAAGGGAATCAAGGGCATTTCTTCAAGGTGATGAAATAGTGACAGCTTACGCTACTTGTATTTCACTGTGTCATGATTTAACCCCCTCTAGCAAGTATCACACAGCCACTTCTCACTCCTACACCCCCTTCCATAGGGGGAATTGGAAAAAAGCTAAAATCCACACATTGACATAACCATTTAATAACTGAAAAAAGGCAATGTAATGGTAACAAAAAGGGAGGTAACAAAAAGAGACAAATAAAACCAAGAAGCACAAGTAAGGCATAATCCAACTGCTCATCATGGATTGACTGGTGCCCAGCCTGTCCCTGAGCAGTTCCTGCCGCGCAACTCCCTTAGATTATATGCTGACTGTGATGTTCCATGGTGTGGAAAATCCCCTTGGCCAGTTCATGTTAGCCCTCCTGGGCATGCTCCCTCCTCTCTTTTTGTGTACCTCCTCAGTGACAGAGCACAGGACACTGAAAAGTCCTTTATATAGTGTAAGTACTATGGTGCAACACCAGAAGCATCACTATGTTATCGCCACTGTTCTGCTGAATGAAAAACATAGCACCGTACCACCTACTTGGAAGAAAGTTAACTCAGCTGAAACCAGGACAAGCTAAATTCCAGTAATTCCTGTATTGTATGGAGAACGCTGATCTCTTACAGCTATGTCTCCTGCTGTTACTCGTGCCTCTCATCCCCAAATACTGATGCTGATGCAAATTGTCCGCCACGGAGCCACAGCAGTGTGCCCTGTTGCCTGTAGGCTGTTGCCATTGTGTCTGGCCTTCCCCACTGTGGGAGACAGTACTGATCATCAAGTCTCCCTAGTCAGTTTTCCTGACACATAAGACTTCACAGAACCCTGAAATAGTCTGAGTTGGAAGAGACATTAGAGATCAAATAGTTCGACCCCCTCTGCCATGTTGTAGGGACACCTTTAACCAGACCTAGACTAGACTGATCAGAGCCCATCCAGCCTGGCGTTCAGTGTTCCCAGGGATGAGGCATCCTCAACTCTTCTGGGTGACCCGTGCCAGTGCCTTCCCCATCCTCAAAGATTTCTTTCTAACATCTAATGTAAATCTTTTCTCTTTTAGTTTAAACCTATTCCCCTTTGTCCTGCACACCCTTACAAAAAGTCCCATTTTTCTCTTTTATTATAAGCTCTCGTTAAATACCGATTTGCCTCAACGAGGTTTCCGCAGAACTTCCTCCAAGCTGAACAAGCCCAGTTTTCTCAGCCTGTCTTCATGGGAGAGGTGTCCCTGCTTTTGATATCGCTGTGCTCCTTTGGACCCTTTCCAGTTGGCCAAATGCCCTTTCCCGTGCTGGGGACCCCAGAGCTGGATGCAGCGCTCCAGGTGGGATCTCGAGCAGAGCAGAGCAGAGCAGAGCAGAGCAGAGCAGAGCAGAGCAGAGCAGTCTCCATCATCCTTCTAATGCTGGAAAATACAGCATGCTGCTTTGAATACAGTCCGGGATGCGGGCGGCTTCCTGGGCGGCGGGNCTGCTGCTCGTGCCCCGGGGGAGGAGCCCGCCCCGGGGCCGTCGCTGCCCTGAGCCGGGCACAGGCAGCGCGGGTTGCCGCGGGTGACGCCCGGCGGGGGAACGGGGGAAGGCTGTGCCGCCCCTCGCTCCCCGCGCCAGGCCGGGGTCCCTGCCCTGGAGTTCCTGATCTCCCGCCCGACGGGGCTGCAGGACGTTTTCCTCGTCTTGTGCATTTTTTGAGTTCTTAGCAATATACTTGCGGTTTCTGTCTCTCAACTCCTTCTGAGCGAGCGTGGCCCCCACCGCTGAGGAGCACACCGCCCGTGAGATGCCTGGAGGAAAGTACGGGTCAGCAACAGTTCTCTTTGTGTTTAGCAGGAAGCTGCTACAGATAGTCAAGACTTAGCGTCTGAATTCTCTGCACCTACGCTCACATAACAAAAATGTCTGGTCTGTTTTTTTTCTTTCTTCAGTTCCTCGATGAATGTCTGAAAGTGCCACTGCTTCCTTTTCTGTATAATGGTTACCTAGAGGTTTAGTAAGAATGGAGGTTAAGCTGGAAGTGCTCATCTCTACGTGTATCAAGCAAAGAAAACCATGGCCTCGCATATCATGGATTGGACAGGTAAGTGTAATAAACTCGTTGAGTTTTAATTGTATAATACTTAACACTTCATTTGCTTTAGGAGGGTGTAAAAACAACCTCAGGAATCATTTTGAGTGGTCTTAAGAATTATAAAATAAATTATTTTTATGTTAATTGATATGAGGCGGAAGGGTCAACGTTCCTCAGAGAAACATTGCAGAGTTTTGGTTTTTTTTTTTCCAACTCCAAAGACGTAAGCCTTAGGTGATATTGTTGTTTTGATGGTTCTAGTTTTTCATAGCCTTTTTTACAGTACATTGTGGGAAATGTGTGAACGATTCTTTTTCTCAGTTTCATCCTGCATTTCTCGTAAGACGTACTTTCTTACACTTCTTTGATACAATCACACTAAGTTTTTTTCTTCTGTGGTTTGAATTCAGGTAGGTAGCAATTTAAGGCTGATTTTTTTTCTATTGAAGCCAATGGCAATTATCGCACTGAATTAAACAATACAAGGCAAGATAACTAGTGTTCAGTGTTTGTCATTTTTAGCAGGCAATTTAGCAGAGGTACTTTGAATAACTTTTTAATAATGACTGTAAAGATCAGTTTGGTATTTTGAAATCTGTGAGTCAAATTCATCATCGCTGTAAGCCCATGCTAGATATAATGTAATATTAAACAAATATGCCAAAGAATGAAATTAATATGGTAATTACTGCCTTATTGTTTTTTTAGAATTTTTTTTCCCCTAATTTTTTTTCTCTGAATTATTCTGTAGACCTGTGTAGAAGATAGCATTTTGAAAATTTAAATGCTCTTCTATTCTTTTAATAGGAAAAAGAGGCTGTTTTTCTCCTAGATGGTAAACATATAAAGGAAATTAACCTGGTGTCAGGGAAGACAAAGAAGAAAATCCCTTCGCTGCAGTCATTGTTGAAAAATGTGGTTGTCTTAACAACATCAGGAAATGGTTAAGTATAATATCTTATTGTATTGTAAGCTCAGGTTATTTTGTTTGTATTTGTAACAGTCTGGAAAGGCAGATGTCTAAAGGATCTGCCAGTTCACTTAAAACTGTGGCTAAGATGGAAGAGAAGTAATTTTAAGTACTTCACACTAATATCCTTCAAAACTTCTCATCCCCAATGAACACAGCTGCTTGGTTGGCAGGAATACTTACAACAGGAGAACTCTTTCTTTGGAATAAAGATCAGGACTGCTTAAAAATTGTACCAGCAATTGAAGAGTCCAAGAAGGTAGTAGCAGCGGCACAAGGTAGGTGTTTTTGAATTCATCCTGTGAAAAAATGGAATAAACAGAAAGTTGTATTTCTTTCTTTAAAAGTTATTAGATGAGTAAAAACTGTATTCTGGCATTGTTTTGCATTTGTATAATTTGTGTGCTAGCTACACTTTGGCAAATGTCATTTGAGTGGTACAGGGTTTTCATTTAGTAATTCCCTGTAAATAGTTAATTTTCTCATACTGTAAGTGTATTTTTAATGGTTAATTTTTTACTGTAAAACTTACCTTACTAGGTTATCCATTAGGACAGATGTACATTTGATGTAAACAGTATATGGATAATTTGAAGCTTATTTTCTAAGTGGGCTTTTATGACAAATGCTAACTGGAAAGAATAAAATACAGACACATATTTGCAAACTTAAGTATCAAATATTGTCTTGTATCAGATAGCATCGCGGATACTGATTTAGACACTGATCTAAAGTTAAGTGTTGCACAAGAAATTCTGTCATTTCAGGGAAGATCAGTAGTATACTTAAGAGCTAAAGTAATCCATTGTAGAGCACTTAGGCAATCTCAGAGACATCTGTAGTAGCTGAGTGTTGTGTGAAAGATAATTCATAGGAAGCATAGAGATGAACATCCATCTGACTTTACTGCTACTCGCTGCTATCAGTGGTGAAGCTGGAAATTAAAGATAGTTAACATGGTAGCTTGGATTTCTTGTTATACATGAGAACTTTTCTTTTTCTATTCTTTTTAATTCTATGTAACAAAGGAACAGAAGCTATCCTGGCACATTGTTGTGTTTATTTGGGTTTTTTTTCTCTCTAGAATGTTTAATGAGGTTGTATTTATATGTATCTGGAGATGGCAGAAGGATACTGTTAACTACTCCTACATCATGTGCCTTTTTGTGGGAGAGCACAGGACATGAAAATACAGCCTCTGGTAATAACTCTCCTTCTGGGCGTTGGACGCAAATTTTACCTGATGAATCAATCATATTGCCTTCTACTGAAGAAAAAGAAATTGGAATGGATGCTGCTTTCGTACAAAATGAGGTAAAAAATAAAACCTAAAGCAATAATTTTATTTCTTAATTCAATTAGAGCCACAAAAGCTACAGTGAATTTTGAAAGTAATATCTGCCTCTTTGGCATTTGCATAGGCTTAATAATTTGGTTCATGTTACATTTAATGGCAAGAGCAGCCATATCAGATTGGATTTTCTGGCCCACTTACGTTCTTGCCAGCTTTTACATTTCCTAGTGACAACATTGTGTTATTTAATCTGAATTGTAATAGCTATTGATCTAAATATATAGATAATTAAAGAGAAATCTGTTTGTGACAAGCTTTCTGGGGTTGTTTTGATTGTTTTCTCTTTTTTTACAGGTACTAGGTGATTGCTGTTTGTGTTCTTTTGTATTTTACTTAGGTGAGCGTTTGGTGCTCACATTTTTGATTCTTCGATGGCATGAAAATATGTTTAAAAATGATAGGTGAGTTCAAAGATATCTGAAGTTACAAAGGCATCAGGAATGTTTTAATTCTTTTTTAGAGATGGGATTCAGAGGTGCAACTGAATACATTTACAAGAATGTTCCATTAAGCTCTGGTTATCCACACTTTCTTACGTTTACATGTGAATGTTTATAGTATGCCCTCTGTCATTTTAAAGCCATTCTCCCCTGTCCTTTTACATGCCCCATGTAAAATGTGTTTAATACAACAGCATTTATTTACATATTCCATACTTCATTATCAGCCTACACCTAGATAAAACTGGGTGTATTAATCATTCTGTATGGGTAGCTACGTATACATATGCCTGTTGGCACACGCTTGTTTTAGTTTCATAGTATTTTGCATGATGATGATAGAATATACTTTTCTAGTTTTTTTCTTATATTGCTTATATATCTTATATTTTCTTGTACTGTGCAGCTGTGAATGCCCTGACTACCTCTTCCTCTTCTTTATTATGTGGATTTGGGTATTTTATTGGTTTTCGGTTTCCTTTTCATTACTTTTGCTTGATGTGAAAGTGTGTGCATGCATTCCTTTATCTCTGTTGAGACCAAGTATTGAAATAGTTATGCTGCTACAACCACTTAAAAATGCAATTGAGTAATAATCTGAAGCACATGTGTAGTCTTTTCCTCTTCCTGGGTGACATATATATGTGAATTTAAATGGATATGCCCTCTGCATGTGTTATTTGAATAACTGGGTAAAATTTTGATACTTAGTAATAATGTCCTACTTGACCTCATCTTGAGTTTATCACTGACATGGTAATTCCTTTTTGGTAATATATAAAAATGAAATAGAGCATAATATACCCAGTGTAGAAATGCATATATATGTATGTATCTAGCTAGCTGGCTATCCATACCATAGTCATCACAGTCTGAAATTGTAACTACATTTCTCAGACATCTAACTCACATTTTCCTAGGCCGACTCATGCTTAGTTTCTTTGCTTGCTGTTGTTTAATTCATTTTTTCATATTAATGCTTTTATTTTCTGTCAGTTAGATGGCATAGTTCAGGACAGAATCTTTCTTGTGTTTTCTGTCACGTTTTGAATTTTTTTAGGATCACAGAATGGTTTGGATTGAAAGGGACCTGTAAAAGGTCACATATCCCAGTCTTCCTGCCATGGTCAGAAACACTTCCACGAGATCAGGTTACTGGAAGTGCAATCCAACATGTCATTGAACACTTCCAGTAATGCGTTATCCACAGTTTTTTTGTTCAGAGCCACATACTGTTGATTTTCGAATTACAAGAATTCCTCTGGTGGATGGTGTTACAAGGTCTGAGGAAGCTGTTCCTGGCTAGAATGCAAGTGCCTCAATTATATGTCATTGATCTGTATATATTTGCATTTTCTGGAATTAAAAGTCCCATTAAAATCCCATCCCATAAAAATAATTCTTTATGCTCAGACTTAATTTTTAAACATGGTTAAGTACAAGATATTTTTTCATTTTTAAGGCATTTGAAGAAAAAAGGTGTTTTTTTATAATAGCTCATGCTTTATATAGTTTTGTCTTGCATATTTGTATGCAAGACAAAAACAAGATTTGTTTTTTACTATATAGGAATAATCCTTTCTGCAAAATGGAGTAACTACTTGGTTTTGTTGTCTTCTTGTTGTTATTCAGTTCTTTGCCATACCAGATCCAGTGGGTACAGCAGACTTGTTCTCTTGTTAATTTGGTTCCTCCATGTGTGCCTATAAAGTCAAGAGGAGCTCTTCTATGTGCATTTGCAAGAGATGGACTTCTGCTTGCAGTAGCTGTAAATCAAACTGATCCAAAGGTATGTATGACAGTGCGTCATTTAAGCTAAGAGTTCAATTTGAATGAAGTGGTAACAAAGATCTAAAACTACAGTTTTAGGATGATTTGTCAGCACTCATAAGGGGACATGAAATTGTATTTACATTGCTATCCATAGCTAAAAATTTTTACTACAACTCGTAATTGTTTGTGTGTGATGTTCAGTTAGAAGTTGGTGTAAGAGCCTCTAAGTCATTTCTAAGCTGTAATAAAAAAGAAATTAATTTCAGTTACTGCATTGTATCTGCAAAGATTCTAGGTGATTCTCAGTCAAGGTTGAGCCTAACATATTTTGGAATTCCCACTTCATGATGTTATTAATAACTCACATCAAATTTTAATGTACTTTTAATGCTAATGATGACAGTGAATATGGACCAGATTTTTGATGTACTGGGTTGGGATGCTGCAATCCTTCAAGGCTCCATTTGTTAATTACCAGAAAGACTAAAGAAGAGTGATCTTAGATTGGGTGTTTTAGAAAAAGTTACATTTAAAAGAATATTGAATTACATATTAAGTATATCCTTAGTTATTTTTCAAGTGTAGAACAACATGTAGAATTCAATAAATGTTTAAATATTAATAAATATTGAAATGCAATGTCACTTCCATGTATAATGATGTTACCAGTACACCAAATATAATGCATAAGTTAGTAGTAGACTTTTTTTTATGATAATGACATTTTGGTGCAAACATTTATGATGTCTTTATTTTTTCTTTGTAGGCAACTCAGGTTTTGTTTTTAAACCTGTTGAATTTTGTAACTGTTTCGGGTAGCCTTAAAGGTTGTAGTAGCAAGAATAGCATTACCCCATCCAGGTTCATCAGGTCAGTAATTGATGCTGTTTCTGCTGCTGTTATGGATCTTCTGGTTTTGTGTTATGCTTGTTTTGTTTATTTTATAACTATTCTAACCTCTGATGCAGAAGTTTGACAGAGAAAAAATATTTTTTACCTGCCCAATATAGATCTTACTGGGTTGGCGATATGAGTTGGACTCCTGATAGCGTTTTCTTGGCTTGCATGTTAAAACGTGGATGTTTGGTTTTATTGACATGTATGGGGGAGTTGCTGACCTTAATTACTTCTGGATGCTCTGTAGAATTTGGACCAGCACAGTTTATTCCATTTCATCCACTAATAACATACAGGTAAAGGGATTTTAAAAAGTTTTTATATTTCTATCTTCTGGTCTTACCTTATTTTCTATCATATTTGTTATAATTGTGCATAAATGTTATCTTTCAAATTCACTCTTTAGCTTTTCATGTGTCTTTCCAATTTCTGTTTCTCATTCATAGTTCTCTTCTATTTCTTATAATGCATTTGTCGTGATGAAAATTGACAGTATGACAATGTAAGTATACATAAAGTGATTTGTTTTCCTAAAAGTGTTTGAATTTATTAGTAATTAAAATTAGCATGTTTTTTATGGTATAAGAAAAAATTAAACTTACAAAAGTTCTTAAGGTGCAAGTTGATTTTAATTCAGTGCTATTTCTCTGCTCATTGCTTAATTTTATGTATAGAACCAAACATAAGATATTGTAGATAACATAAGAAAAAAGGTGGGAAGTAGTTAGATTTAAAATGTTGTTTTGGGATTCTCCAGATCTAAATTCTGAGATAATGCTTGCTGCAGGGTGCATGAGAGAGTAGAAGGATCTTTCATAACACACTTTAGCATAAACTGAAAGTAGCACAGTCTAAATAGCAAAAACAAAATAGAATCTAAAGTTTATTTTTTAAAAATTTTATTTACTTTGCATGACTTAAACCAGATAGTGTGTAAATATAACAGCTTGTGAAGACATTCAAAGCAGTATGTTACCTTCTTACACTATCTGATTGAAAAATGAGGTACGAAAATATATTAAAATACATTAATAATGATGATACATTGAATGTATGCAACCAGTTTTTTTTTTTTCAAATAAACACAAACAATGTGTTATGTGGCTAATATTAGACTACATGTATTACACAATTATCTGGAACTCAGTAAGGAGGGATTTCTGTACAAGAAAGACCTTTTTGAAAGACAAGACTTGCATGTTTATAATTTTTTTCTGTTGAATATCTGAACTGATGCTGAAATTGTAAGATTCAGATTTTCAAGGGGTTTTGTCTTTTATATATGACTTTCTCAGCCTAACCCTTCAAATTTCATCTTTGTGCATTGGTCATACCAAATAAGAACTAGATAAGGAAGTGTGATATAGAAATTTAGAGTCTAATTATGAAAAAGGCAATCATTACTAATGAAATAATAAATGGATACTGAAAGCTGATTTTAATTTAAAAATTAAAAGAAGTTGCTGTTGTAGCAAAATACTGGCATCTTGCAAGCATAAATGCTGTTATCCAGAGTGCTCACTCTGCGAAAGTGTAGACACTTCCCTAGGATTCTGAAGGTATTTATTTGGATAGTAAACTGTATGATATTACATGTGCTGAAATCATTCCATTCATGATTATTACATATGATCATTGTTTCTTAAATTATGATGTATTTCTATTTTAGACAGCATCACTCTTGTTGTCGAGATTCCAGCCAGTCTCTTGGTTCTTCAGATTCTGAACGTGACCTCATGAGACAGAGATTCTCTGTTGCTTCACATTCAAGACTACCCTACCTCATTGTCTCTGATGGATATGTGATAACACTGCTAAAACTTCCTAACAACTTTTCACCATCAGGATTTATAAGATCTCTTTTGCTTGATTCAACCCAACAGCTTGAAAACATACGTCGGAATTTGCTGAACTTCAAGGTAGGGTTATGAACCATTTTGTAGGTTTTAAGTGTAAACTTTTATGCACATGATAGAATGTAAATTCTAGTCCAAATACCTTTGAATTATGAAGTTGTTTATGTAACCATATTGATCTGCAAAGCAATGAACAAAGATTTCCTGAAATTTTATTTCTTTGATATCTGGGTGATATTTCAAGTAAAATGTAGTGAGTGACACTGTCTGAACTGTCAGTATATTATTTTTCTGGAACTGTAAAAGAAATAGGGATTTCTATCCCTAGAGTTGGCTGGGGACATTGACAGGCATTATGCTATTCTCATCAACTCACCCTTTCAGAATGATGCAGAAAGAATTCTCTAAATCCTCTGTAGTTTAGTCCCAATGGTACTGCATACATTTGTCCACTAGATCTTCAGTTCAAGGGTGGCAATTAAAGCTTAATTAAACCATTTCTGTTTACATTTCTGTCACTTCTGAATTGATCTAAGTTTGGGAGAAGGGAAGCCATCGAAGGAAGAGGTCCTGCAACTGTTGCTGACCACGTACTAGATATTTAGTTCAGAATATTTGCATTGCTGATAGAATGCAGCTTCTCTTCTAATTCAGTTTCTATTCTGATTTTTGGAGAAGTGAGCTATCATGGTATTCCTATGTAAGCTAGAACAGTAAGCAAGGATTTGAAGATTTAAAGAGGTATGTCAATGTGCCATGGTCACCTGGGCCTCCGAGGCCGCGGCCGTCCCTGGCAGCAGCGCCTCTCAAAAGGCACACCAGGCTGCGCCAGGCGCTCTCAGCTGGGCAGAGGGATTGCAGCTCCTTGGGAGAGCTGGCAAGGCAGCTTTGCTCCAGAGGGGGTTAGTGACACCAGGAAAGACAACACCAGACGGGTTCTTCTTCTCCTCAGTCTTCCTTAGGGGCAGGCTCCAGGGTCGGAAGGAACCGAGGAGCTGGGCAGAGCTCAGCTTTATTTGTAACTCTGAGGGCGGGTATAGGAACGGGGACAGACAGGAACTTGACACAACGTAAGGGACCTTGGAAACAGCGAACTGGGAAAGAACAGTCTGCGTTGGGAGAGCAAAGGTCATGGAGGTAATCACTTCTCTCACCCTAACCACAGTCTGTCTCTCAGGGAGACTTCCCTGGGGTGAGGTTAGTCACATTGTGACAGTCTGTGGGCTGCAGGAGTCTCCATGGTTGAGAGGCCTTAGAAACCACTCCATGGGAGAGTCTTGTCATTTGGGGTAACCCATACACCTTAATGTAAGGAGAGCAGCAAAACTGTACATACAGGCAAATTTCTTGGGCTTTTTCAGGCATCAAGAAAGCAGATTCTTTCAGTGTGAAGGGAACTAAAGTTGTCCAGTTTGAGAGAATTCTGCTTCCCTGAAACATGGTCAAATGGTAATTTGTTTCTGTGCAACAGATGCTTGCTGACCTGTTCTCCCCGTCTGTCTGGGACTTTTGAACTGAAGCTTTTTACATCAGTACCAACTTCCTGGAATTGTTTAGAAAGTGTCTGTCTTGCTAGAAACTGATAGTATGTTTTCTGTCATTGTTATTTCTTTTAGTGTAAAAGGAGATCTCGGTACTTACGATCATTGTTGTCTTTAAAAGCTAGTCTTTTAAAGCAAGTTCAAAATCAAAGTTCTATCTTTTCCACCATTCCAAGATTCCTGGAGGAGGACACAACAGAAGTGAATGAGAAAACCATGGATTTACTGGTACGTAACAGCATTTTTCCACTTACGGTTGTGAAATTATGTAAGTTTAAAGTATTCTAAATGGAAGTAACAGGGGGGTGTTAAAAATAATAATAATGATCTTATTTATTCTAATTAGTGTTTTTAAAATAATGCAGTATTCTCATTTTCTTTATAGACATGAGGAATATGCTTAATTATAAGCATATATGTAATAATATGCTTATTTTCTCAAACTGGTACTTGATTTTTATTTTGAAGCAGGTTATTTCTTTCAGCACATACTGACTTTTTGAAGAATATCTGCCCATATACATATATATTAGTTTATTGTGTTTCAATACATAGAGTGAGGATCATCCAGTTCCAACCCCTGTCAGGGTCAGTGACACCTTTCATTAGATCAGATTGCTCAAAGCCACATCCAACCTGGCCTTGGACACTTCATGCATAGGGCAGCCACACTTTCTCTGGGCAACCCGTTCCAGAGTCTCAGCACTTCCACAGTAAAGAATTTCTGCCTAATATCTTATCCAAGCCTGTCCTCTCTCAGTTTAAAACCGTTATACCTTGGCCTATCACTATGTGTCCATATAACAAGTCCCTCTCCTGCTCTCTTGTAGTCTCGTTCATGTAATGAATGGTGCTGTAAGGTCTCCCTGGAAACCTTTAGTACTTTAGATTCGCTTTATAATACAATGTAACATCAGTCAGTGCTATAGACTATTTCAGTAACAATCTTAATCTAAATAAATAAGTTACTTATCCTCAGTTTTAGAGGATTCTTTAAACAGTTTCAAAATCTGTATTTGTCTTTTGGAAGAGTGGCCCTGTGATCATAATTACTGAACAGCCTTTCCCAACTTCATTTCATGCTTTTGAGTTTTGGTTTGTTCTTTGAAGCTTTTGAGCTATTATTGAATGACTTATATCTTACACGTACCTGGCAAATCTCTGTTTTGTATGCTAGGCTTAATGAAGGATGAGGTTTCACTTTCTGGCATAATATCTACTGCTGTACTGGCAGTGTAATTTAAGCAAGGTAATTAAGCATAAAATTTCATTTATGAGACTGACTAAATGGTGATTCTTCGCAGTCTATGTTCTCTCTATCTCTCCCAATAAACTTGAATTAAACCGTTGTTTTTTTACTTGTCTGATTTAGGACCATGAAGAGGAATCAGACAATGAAAAGCAGTTTTACAATAGCCCTTCCAGCTTCTATAACCTAAGAATCTATTCTTTTGTTGGTAAAGCTGATGAAGGCTGCATAGAATTTGCATCAATGTTTGATACCATCCATGCAGAAGATGATCTTGAAGAGAAAGATAAGTCGTCATTGGAACTATATTCCATTCAGAAAAACCTCCTTGGTGCATGGCAGATAGGGATTTCAAAAAATTTGGAAGAGAAAAATGCATTACTGAGTTACACAGTGAACTGCATTGTCCATTTTTTCAGCATTATTCAGTTTGTGAAATGTACTTTGCTAAACCAGGATGCATCTGTAAACAAGTCTCTGAAGACTACTCATTGGATGCATTGTGTCCTGAAATATTTTCAGCAGTGTTTGACTGTCTTGTGCTGGCATTCAAGAGCCAGTGTGACTGGGCATGTGGCAAAGCTGACATTAGAAACTTTAAAACTGATGCTTATACAGCAACAAGATCAGCTGTTCTCAAAAAACCTTCTGGCATGCTTCTGTCTTTTGAAAATGGTTTCTCACACCCTAAGCAGAGTGTGTGTACTACAGTATGAGAAATCCTTTGCATCTCCTGAAAGTAATATTCTTGTGGAACTTGACTCCCTCACTGTGCCTCTTTTCTCAGTTCTTGATGACAATACTATTCAGCAGTTCAACTCACTAAAATCTCTGCTTAGAGAATGTCCTCAAGTAAACCATGATGCAAAAACAGAAAAAAGGTATGAATAAACTTTGCATGGGGAAAAAAATGTACAGCAAAACCAGGTGATCAGGCTGATAAACCAACCACCACAGCTTTATGAAAGGCAGATCCTGCATGACCAACCTGGTCTTCTGTGACAGGAGACCTTCGTGATGGGTGAGGGAAAGGCTGTGGATATTGCGGATATTTCCTACCTGGATTTTAGTAAAATCTTTGACATAGGTAGCCACTTTCTGGAGAAGTTGGCTACTCATGACTTGGATAGCAGCACTCTTTGCTGGGTTAAGATAGATGAATGGCTGATAGCTGGGCCTAGGAAGTGGTGGTGAATGGAGTTACATCCAGCTGCAGCCAGTCAACTGTGGTGTTCCCTAAGGCTCAGTATTGGGGCCAGCCCTGATTAATATCTTTATCAATGATCTGGGTTAGGGGGTCTAGACCACCTTCAGTCATTTCACAAATAACACTAACTTGGAAAGGAGTGTTGATCTGCTTGAGTTCAGGAAGGCTCTGCAGAGGGATCTGCATTGATGAATTGATGAGCTGAAGCCAGTGGTGTAAGGTTCAACAAGGCCAAATACCAGGTTCTGCCCTTGGGTCACAACACCCTTGTGCCGCATGACAGAGTGGGATAGAGGGGCTGGAAAGCTGTCCATCAGAAAATGACCTGGGGTTGCCAGTCAATAGCACCTGCACATGAACCAGTGTGTGCCCAGCTGGCCAAAAAATGGGAATGGAATCCTGGCAGCAGGACCAGGGAAGTGACTGTTGTTCTGTACCTGGCACTGGTGAGGTCAGCACATCAAGTCCTGTGTCCAGCTCTGGACCTCACAATATCTGAAAGTCAAGCATTGGACTTGGCTGCCTGGAGAAGTGGGCTGAGTCTCCATTCCTAGGTATTTAAAAGATGTGTAGTTGTGGTGTTAAGGGACATGGTTTAGAAGTGGGCTTGGTAGTATTAATGGTTGAGACAATGATCTTAAGAGTGTTTTCCAACCTAAATGTTTCTATATAATGGAATGAAAATGTTATGAGATACAGTGAAATGAAATATCCTTTGAGGTTTTTTCCTGCCTTTTACTCCATGGAAAGTCATGATAAACAATTAAAGCATACATACAGATTAAGGCTCAGACCTATAGTTGAATGTGGTTTGGTTATGGTGACTAAATTATCACTGCAAATCAGATGGGAGATAACTGATAGGTTGACAGTTAGTCTTTCCTAGTTGCAAATTCTATGGAACAAGAGTCTGCTCATATGAAATGTATCAATGGTGTCAGTTTAGTCAGCAAAGTTTTTATTCATGATGGATGTGGTGTATCAGAGCAATAAGAAAAACCCATCTGTGGCAACTTATTAAACTGTCAGAGCTATTTCTTCTGTACACATAAACTTGACTGAAGTGGGCTGTCCAACTTTTGGGAAAGTACACTGTTATCACTGGAGTATTTCTGTGCTGCAAAACTCCAGTGAATCAAATTCCAGTGACTCATTGTGCTATTCACATGAGCAAGCTTATCCTTTACAGAGATTTAGAACCTAAGTAGCTTTACTGCACATTTGATATGCAAATTTCAGTTGTCTCAGAGAAGATAATCCATATTATTGAATAATTGTGCTCCAGGTGCTGAGCACTGTGCCTGTGACTGACTCTGTGTTAATTATGAACCCAGTAGTACTTCAAGATACAGATGTGTTGCTGTTTTGTGCAAGCTTTTTCGAGTTTCTAACAATGTATATTTGCTTGTGTTGTTAAACTTACTACGTATCTGAGCTGGTACATCTAATGCAACTGTTCTAGGCAACTTGTCAGCCTTAAAACCATACTCTGCAAACTTGTTTTCTTTTCTTTGCATTTTTGTGTTATGCTTTAATTATTTTTCAGTCACTCTTGTTTATAAAGATACTAATTCCTGTTCTGAGGTTTCTCTGCCTGAGATTATTTCATTTTTCTATTGTTTAGCTAGCAAGGGGATTAATTTTGGGGTGGTTTAAGTTCTTAAAGTAGATTGCAGTGCTTAAAAAAATTCAGAAGAATTAATGTTTGTTAGTCAAAAATGAGGCAAAAAGTGCTTCATTTTTTCCCCTCACTGAAGTCAATAAAGTACTTGATACAACTTAATTTTCAGGTGTATAATGTAAAATAAAAGAATGTAAGAAATTGATATAAGTAAGAAATTGATATAAGCAACTTTGTTAATTCTCTAGTAATTTCATAATATTGTACTTGTTGAATTACAGGTTGACTGTACTGTGGCGATTATTGTATAAAAAAGTGGTTTGGTATCAGGTGCAGCTGAAAAGAAAAGTGAATAAGAATGCAGAAGAGGCTTCAGTTGTCTCATTGCTTTTAAGTCATATACAAGCAACCATCCAGTCTTCAGGAGTGACATTAGAACAACATCTGAAGATTAATTCTGTATCTGGTTTGTACAAACGTTCATTTAAACTAGGAAAATTAGGTCCAACTTAACAATCAGTAACTGAGTACCAAGTTTTTGAAAAGTGGAGATTGGGCTTTCTCTTAAAATTCTTGTCATAATTTTTTCTTAAATACTTAATGTCCTGGTATGTCTGTAGATTGTATTATAATCTTTAGAGTTTGTGAAGCTAAATAAAAAGGCTGAATTGACTTCAATTTGCTTTGAGCCATGTCCTAAAGAATCTGGAAGATTTTGATTCTGATCTCCTGTGTTACTTCTTCTGAAGTAAATGGGCATCACAGTGTGTCTCATACTCGATTTCTGTGTACAAAGCTTGTGCACTCCAAGTGGTCATTGTGGGCATAAATATGTTGTATTGACAAATGTAGTCAGCTTCAACTAAGCACCTAAATTAGTGTAACCTTAAGTACTTGGTAATGTAGCATATTTATTTTCCAAACAATATATACTTGTAGTCTAATTTCTTACATTTTACTGTCCTGTATTCCTGTTCCTTTTGACTTCTACACTACTAACTCCAGTTTCCCATTTATGTCTCCCTTTACAATTCTGTTTCCTTGCCATGTTCTTGATCTCTCTCCCTTAAATGACAGTTCTAACTCCTCTTCTCCAGCACTCCATACAATACATTAGCTCCTCCTGGAGGAGAGCTCATAGGTTATCTGTCCTGGCTAGGAGTATTCAAAGTCATCTTCTCTCAGATGCTCAAAACTTAGACTTAATTGTGAGAATAGAACTTTACTAGGTGCTCACATATTGTGTTCTGCTTTCAGTAAATTTCTGATGCTGAAATAAGAGCATATGTATTGGTAAATGTCAAAGTCACTATGTAGACCTTTTAATTTGTTAATATTGTGACTTTTATAGGTGAGGAGCAATTCCTTTTAGGCTCATACAGAGAATCAGTAGACATTTGGAGAAGATCTCTTTGTGAACTCAAGAAAAAAGGTAAGGGATAAATCTCTGAGGATGGTGGGCATAACCTGTATAATCATTTTACATTTGTGACTCTCTTTGCCCTTCAAAAAGAGGGAGGAAAAACAGATGATAAAACCACATTCCTTTAGTAGCTGTAAAATGAATTAGTGTTTGGAAAGTAACAAAAATAGTGTCAGGAGTTTTTGTAAGAGTTGATTAAAAACAGATATACCAGAGTCTCTTTTCATGCATCATGACAAAATTTTCTACTGGTTATTAGAATAAGGAATACTTCTTTTAGGAAAAAAACAGTATATTGGAGGCTTGGTGGATGTCTGAACTCCGCTGTGGTTCAGGCATTCTTTCTGCATAGAAGAGGCTGCATAGAAGGATTATATCCTAAATGGTTGCTCCTGGTTTCTGCTTCTCAAAGTGTATTGCTTATGTAGATAAAACTCTACACTACTTTTCCTAGAAGGAAAGAACTAGGACTTTCACTTGCTACATCTGTTTATTGTTTCTCTTCTACTAGGACTTCTACCTTTTTTTAATCTTTTAATGCAGGAGGAAAAAGAGCATGTTTTCTTCAGCGTAGATACTATCTTGCAATATTGTTTTGTCACCTCTATCAGTATAATATCTGTGAAGCTCAGGGACTCTGTGATCATCTGGTAAGAGAGATTCTAAGGCGATCACACCTCTCCACAAGTCAGATGGAAAAGTTTTCTGGTATGTTTACATTGCCTATAAATGTGATAAGGTATGTTCACACTGTTTGAATAACCTGGTGTCATTTCTGTGTCTTCCCATGCACACATGACAGCTTTTGGTGCTTTTTGCTTTTGTTGTGGGTTATGTAACAAAAAAAAATGTGTATTCTATTTCATCTATTGAAAGCAGTTGGAGAGATGTTTTTCTTTATCTCTTGTAACTCCAGGGGGGAGGGGGATGAATACATTCTGATAATAGGACAGCTGTTAAAACTAAGTGGGGCCGTATTTCTTATCTCTTTCACCACTGCCCACCTTCCAGGGGATATCTTCTGTTAATGAGCCATTAAGGCTCACCAGTGACATGACGCATTACACCATCCCATTGTGAGGTGCTCCACCCACTGGGGGGAGGAGCCAGTCATTTCTACCAAGATAAAAACTGAGATGTAGGAACACCAAGCAGCCTGTTTTCCATTGGGTTTCCAAAGGAAGACCAGACCCATGTCGCCATCACTAGACCCTTTCTACAGGATCATCTCTACTCCACAACATCTGTTAGAACAACATGTGTTGCTCCAGGAGGATTTATTTGGACTGCTTCCAACACCCTGACCAACAGGGTGTCAAGTCATATCTCTGACTCTGTCAGGGTTTTCTAGGACTTTTATTTGTTTGCTTGTTTGGTTTTTTTACTACTGCATTAGTATTTTTAATATTCCTAGTAAAGAACTCTTATTCCTATTCCCATATTCCTATTCCCTTAGCCTGAAAGCCTCTAATTTCAAACTTATAATAATTTGAGGGAGGGAATTTACATTCTCCATTCCAAGGAGAGCTCCAGCTTTCCCTGACAGATACCACCTTTCCAAACCAAGACAGCTTTACACTGTTTTCAGTGACTTTTTCTGATCCTGAGATGATAACCTCAGCTGCACTTGTTGGGATATGTGTTTAGACAACTCTCATTGTCTACTAATCATCTGCTAAATATTTTTAATCTCAAATTCTCTCAAAGATAGACTTTGAATAAGAAAAATAAGGGGAAAATTACATTATTTGATTTTATATTAATTTAACTTTTTTATGATACAACATGCAAAAATAGCAGATTTTAGTTTAGTCACCAGTTCTAATTTGACAGTGGGATGTTTTTGCACATGTATGTAAATTGGTTTTTTTTTACAAAGTCTAAATCTAAATGAAATCTGAATTTCCAATTTTGAACAAGCTTTTTTTTGACTCAATGAAGGTTTAAATGTAAATACTAAAGGTCCATCTCCAGTCACTAAAAACCTAGTATAAAAGTCTTCTAATATTAGTATAATGTGTAATTAGTGTAAAAGATCAAGGTCTAAGTTCTGAAAGCTTGTCAAGGAATTATGTAAGTTTGTTAAAAAAAAGCTTTATAACCTGTGATTAAATAATTTTAGCACTCAAATTTAATATAATTTTTCTCATGATGTTGTCATTTGATTTTTTTTTTTTTTTAGATATCAAGTATTTTCAGCATGAACTATGGATAGTAACCAGCATTCATATTGACACTGCCATGGCTGTGATTCGATCCATGGCACGATTCATGGCTGCTTATTTCACAAAGCAGCTGCTCTATATCTTCCCTCCCCACAAGGTTGACATCCTTCATCCACTTCATATCAAACAAGGTATTTCCCATATAAGCAGTTCTAGTTGCTTAAATCTTAGATTTTTTTTAACACGTGTCATGATGTCTGTTACGCTTTATGTTGATGATCAAGTTAGCTTTTCAGTGGAGTAGGAAACAGAAAGATGTTGCAAAAAAGTATAGCTGATACAATTTTTTCCAACAGATAGAATAATTTAGGTTGGAAAATACCTGTAAAATCGTTGTGTCCAACAATTAATGTTGTCAAGCACACCACTAAACTATGTCCCTAAACACCACAGCTACACATCTTCATAATTTAAATACCTACAGGAATGGAGACTCAACCTACCTTTCTGGGCAGCCAGGTCCAGTGCTTGACAACCCTTGCGGAGAAGCAGTTTTTTCTGATATCCAGTCTAAACCTCCCTTGGCATAACTTGAAGCCATTTCCTCTTCTATTGCTTGGCACTTGGGAGAAAAATGGATCCCAACCTGGCAATAGCCTGCCTGCCTTCAAGGAGTTGCAGAGTGATAAAGTCTCCTCTGAGCCTCTTCTCCAGCCTAAACATCCCCAGCTCCCTCAGTTGGTCCTCAGAGGACTCGTGCTCCAGACTCCCCCAGCCTTATTGCCCTTCTCTGGACGTGCTCCAGCATCTCAATGTCTTTCTTGTACTCAAGGACCCAGAACTGACCCCAGCATTCAAGCTGACCTCACTGGTGCTGAGTACAAAGGACAGTTACTACCCAAATCCTGCTGCCCACACTATTCCTGTGACAAGCCAGGATGCCCTTGGCCATCTGGGCACACACACTGACTCATGTTCAGCTGCACTGGACAGTTTTCCAGGCTCTCTTCCCCCAGCCTGTAGTGTAGCCAGGGGTTTTCAGGACCTGGCACTTGGCCTTGTTAAATACCATAAAAATACCATAAAATTGCCCTTGGCTTGTCAATCCAGAACTCTCTGCAGAGCCTTCCTGCACCCTGTCATAGGAGATCAGGTTGGTCAAGCAGGACTTGCCTTTTTCAAATCCCTGCTGGCTGGGCATGGTCTTGGTTGTCCTGTACATGTCTCACGATGGCTCTCAAGATGATTCATGACTTTCCCCTGCACCACAGTCAGGCTGACTATAGTTCTCCAGACCCTTCTTCCAGCTCTTCCTGTAGATGGGTGTCCCTTTTGCCAACCTTTAGTAAGCTGGAACCTCTCTGGTGAGCCAGGACCTTGGGTAGTGACGGAAGCTGGCTCAGTGAGTACTTCCTCCAGCTCCCTCAGTACCCTTTGGTGGATCTGATTCAGCCCAATAGAATTGTGTATGTCTAAGTGGTGTGTCAGGTTGCTGACCATTTTACCTTGGACTGGGTCTTCATTCTGTTGCCCGTACCTGTCTTCCAGCTCAGAGGGCTTGTTATTTAGAAAACTGATCTTACTATTAAAGACTGAGGAAGGGAAGGCATTAAGTATCTCAGACTTTTTATCATCCTTGGTCACAATTTTGCCTAAAGATCTGGCTCTGAGTGACTTTGATCCTCCCAAAAGTGAGATACCAGCAACACTGGAGAAGTAGTTGAATTGAATCTGTGATCTGGTGTGACCCCAGCTGAAAAGCCAGAGGAAACCATTTTTTGCTTACCTGACAGTCAAGGTCTTGGAATCCAAATCCAAATGCTTCAGACACCATATTGTCAAAGCAAGTAGGAATGCCAAGTTGCTTGGTGTTGAACCCAAGTAGTACTTGTGAGTTTAAGTCCTGCTTCTCAGCTTTTTTCTGAGAATTACTATTTATCTCAGTGAGGGGTTTCAGAGAGATTCCATTTAAGATTTTCTTTGTTTGGAAATTTTTATTTTCAGAGCTACTTTTTCAAGTGTTTGTGGGAACAAAGATTTGTTTGAAAGAATTTTAAGTACTCTACCAGTAAGCTGATACTATAATGCCACGCATCTTTTTTACAATATTAACTTACTTTGATTGATAAGGTTTTCTGTAGTGTATTTGAATACACTGAGTATTTTTAATGTATCTGTACTACAGCATGCATTGGTATCTACTTTCTTCATGGTCTTTTGAATGCTTTATTTGGACAACTTTCAAGATAAAACCTACAAAATAAAACCTTTTGATTTTAATGCTTGATTAGGCAAAGATCAATGTATGTGGTGAGACAATCAGGGTAAAATTATGTTGCACAAGCCGGATTAATGTGTGTGTCTCTAAGTAATGCTATTGTCTGCGCAAAATAGAAACTGTGAGAGAAGCAAATAACTCCTTAGAATTCATGTTGATCACCATCTCTCCAGGAGAACCAGGAAGCAAAACCTTGAAAAACAAATCTAAATCTAAACAAAGAAGGAGATACTAAATGTGTCTGAAGTTTGTCTCTATGTAATCTCCTAAAGTCAAAGAATCACAGAATATTGTGTATCATTCTTTCTCAAAAATGCATTTTAACATTCTGTCTTCTGCAGTAAGCACAGTGTGTACAAACAATGTGGGTATGCTAAGAAAACCCTAGAAATTTCCATTTATCTCAGGTGGACCCTCTGGTATATCCTACAGATATAAAGAATATTTGCAAATGGTCTGTCAGTGTGATCAAGTCTTTAAAGTAAAAAAAAAAACCATAAGTTTTGCACTTGCTTTCATATCCCACATTATTAAGCAGGAAAATAACCTATTCTGAACACACTCTTATACCACTGCATGAGCTGCATCTGCTGCTGCGGATGCACTTCCATAGTGTACTAGTAATAAAAATAATTAAATAATAAAAGCAGTTGTACACTGAAACTAGTCCACAAGCAATGTGAACAAATGAATTCTAGATTATTCACCTGATAGCATGAGAATTTGTGTAAACTTTAAAATGTGCTTTTCATGTCACAGACTTACCCCCTCGTGTCATTCCACTGGAACACTGTTTGGTTACCAGAGCTATCAGGGACCAGAACCTTTCATCTGTGTGGACAACTGAGTATGCTCTTGATTTGTTCTTTATTGGTGGACTCATTCCAGAGGCTGTGTGGTTAGCACACACACTTGGGGACTGGAAGCTGTCTGTTTCAATTGGTCTGGCCTACCAGCTGTACTGTCAGAACGCTGATGAGCTCTCAAGGTAAATTTGCAGTTGTAATTAGTATATTATATTTTGTTACATAGTTATTTCCATGAAGTTTATTGTGACAAGCCATATATATTGCCTGAGAAATTCATATTCCTAGACGTCTAGTAGGTGTAGAAGTTAAGGTGTTATGATTAGTTATTTTGGCTTTGATATTCGTTTAACACACCTTCATCGCATTGTGTTATTATGATATTACTTCGTTATTCATGAGTAGTTTCTTGTTATACTTTCAGAATGAAAAAACCAGAATGTCACCTGCCATTAAGCTTATTACCTATGCAGACTTTTCAGGAAAAGTTACAGTCTTTGTTGGGACAGCCAGTAACTTCTGAAACATCAGGACATATTAAATACAAGAAGTTCACAGGTACTTCAAATGAAAAATAATGGTACTTATTTTTCACGTTATTTGACTACATATTCAGTGTTATGCTCTGTCTGAGAGAGAAACAATTGCTTTGTCTTCTCCAATGTGTGTATTACTGTTATAATATATTATAACAGTATATATTGTTATATAAGCATTTTAATTTCATGAGTGAGTTAATTTCATGGGTGTGTGGTTTGGCTTTGATCATTCCAGTCATGGAAAATACTATCAGTCTTGTCTTCTCATTTGCGTTGTCCAAACCTTTATTTGAATATATCTTGTATTAACTTCTTTGGAAGAAAACAGAGTCTTTGTTACAATAAATAAAAAATTAATGTGTTAACAGTATGAGAAGTATCATCACACTTGAATTAGCTACAAGAAGGTGTTTAGTTTTGCCTTTTCCTTTCTGATAAAGTGGATACCCAGGTCCAGCAGTTAGCAGGGCTGAGAGTTTATTCCCGGTTTGCACATACACAAGCACACATACACAGCACTTATATACAACCGGCCACATATGAACATGTACAGACCTATTCACCACAAACAGCACCAACAATCCTATCACCTTTCTCTCTCCTGTTGGTCATGGTGAAGGTCTGCATATGGATACCTGTTTGTACACTGTGTATCACTCCAGTAGCAGGACTATTAGCTGAGTAGATGGCTAGCAGACCCAGTTGCTGAGTGTCCCAGGTTGCTCATGTCTGTATCTGTGAGCCCCCAAAGCCCCAGCCCTTCTTTGTTTTCTGCTACAGACACACTCACAAACACCCTCTTCCCCCACACACAGACTATCCATGCACCCCCACAGCACCTGGCCTGGGGTATACAGTTCTGTCAGTATAAAGGATACAGCAGAGAGCTGGTCTGGGCTCCTCAGCCTGTCCAGGTGCCTAACCTGGAGAGACACACACACACACCCATGTACACACTGTATTTCTGACTCATGGCACTCTTGGTCTCCCCTTGTCTTGCCCTTAGAGATGTGAAGACACACAAGCAGGTCTCTCAGTTGTCTCCCTGGCTTTTGGCCAAGTCTTTACTGGTCCCTGCAGATACCGTGAGCTCTTAACTTAATACTTAACTGCTGAAATTTACTCTGTTAGCTAGATCAACCTGTCCTTATTTATATTCTACAGAAGGTTTACTGGCAATATTTTTATTTTTTATTCTCTTTTTGTCCGAAAACATTTCAAGTTCTTGTCAGCAGGTGGACGTACTTACTGATAAAAGAGTTGCTTTAGTCATTATTAGTAATGTACCTGTTTATGCTTTCTTGGTAAGAATGATTTGCCAGAATGTTATGCTAAGCAAATGCCTGGCTACAAAGTTCAGTCCTCTACCTAGAAAGGCAATAGGCTTCTTTGTAATGGGGCAAAACTTAAAATTAATAATTGAATACTAGTTTTTAAGTGTATGAGATCTTATCTCAAAGTACGTGGATGAGGTCTATCATTGTAATATATGAATGCAGATTCAGACAACATAACTCAAGATGTCAGAATGAAGATTCATGTATTGTTTAAATAAATTTATCAGTTTCTGGGCTTAATATGTTATAGATCCCATTGAAGAGGAGGATGCAGATGTTCTTTACAGTTCAATACAGGAACTACTGAAAGCAGCTGCTATGGCAGATGTTGATGTACTCTCAGAGACATTTCAGCTTTTGATGGATTCTGCCAAGGATCTTTGCAGAAGGTTTTATGGTTTGGTTCCGATTGGGCTCTGTCTTCCAGCACCACCATTGTACTGTCCTCAACCAGCTTCTCTCAGTGAAGTAAGTGTGTTTCTTGTTCTTGTTTGAATCTATTTATGAATCTTTATGAACTTTATTCTCATTTCTTTGAGCCCATTTTTTTGTTTTCCTCCATGTCTTCTCATTTACCTAAGTACCACAGCAGTGATGGGAAAGTATGTGTACCTCTGTTTTTTTCCATAAATGATCTATGCTGTGAAGAAGAAGGGATTAGGATCAATAAAAACATTTAGTTATATGTCCTTTCTAATTTGGGGTTTTGTTTGTCTTTACATTTGCAGGAAGATAGCGACGACATTCTTTTAAAAATGGAGAAAGAAGTCCGTCAGAAAGTGTCAGGAGTTCTTCAGCGAATTATCTTGCTCTTGCGGGCTGCTCGTTGTTCTTGCCCTGCAGCACAGTGGTATATTACACAACTGAAGCGGGCTAGAAAAGTTATGCAGAAAGTAAACATTCAACTTCATATTTTTAACTTTTTTATCAGTTGTAAATATTACTGATGAGTTTGCAGTTGCAGAAGCATTCAGTCTCGCCTTGGCTTTTATGTCATGTTTTGTACATGTCATCTTCTAGTTTTACACATCATGTTCATTTTTTTAGGAAACCAGAACTTAAAAATATAGGGTATGTAGTTCATATTTTGGTGTCTTTCTGTATCTGCTTGGTAACATACAAATTCATTTATTTTCCACTGAAGGAGAAAAGCAGACTTTAATTGGGAGTTACAGCTGTTAGCTGGAAATAATTTCCAAATCACTTAGGGTTAAATAAGTAACAGAGAAGGTAATGCTTACTTCAGGTAAAGGAATCACTGGACAGCACTTGTAAGATGTCGTTTTACTTTTGTGCAATTTTTTTTGCACAGAAACAAGTTTAGAGTAAATTGATTAAAAATTTTCAAGTAAAATCAGTCTTTTCTTAGGTCATTGTAACATAGCTACTTAATGAAGGTTGAGTTGATACAGAAGGGAGTGTGTGCAGCTCTCCCTTCCTGCAACTCCCTTGCACCATCATTAATGCAGTGACGGAGACCAGGAGCTGGTCTGATGTACTTACTTCTGTTTGCTTGGTCACATGCCTAATGTTGGCATGGGGAGCTGGTCAGATGAAACTGGAGGTGAAGCTGCTCAGCCGTGGTGACAGCAACCTGGACTGTATTGAATCAGTCTGGGTGTTTGATTATTGTGGTCTTAGTTCTTACACTTTGTGTTAGTCTTGTATTTCATGGTAATCATAAGTACCATTCAAACAAAAGCAACTTTTGTGCCATAGCTCTTATTAAACATTTTCTTTCAAATGAATTTTCAGAACAGTGATTTGAAGAAAATGGGAAACAAGCTTCAAGGGAGTTTTACTGCTCTTAGCAATATTCTGATTACCAAGAGGCTGTGCATTTAGTAGTGATACATGTAAAATGTTAACTGTTTTTTATTTCTGTTTTACTTCTGTTGATTTTTTTTACCTCTTTATATAGATTCGAATGAAAGGTTCTCTTCCTTTGCTGAGTCCATTCCCAGAGACTTTGCTTCGTTACTGCAATTTCAGCACTGTTCTCTATGGATCTTCATCTTCTGGAGCCCATCAGTTTGATGACATTACCTGTAAAATCTTAGGTCTGTTTTTATTGTGTGCAGTAGCATAAAATAATTTAGAGCTGGAAAAAAGAACACCAGTGAAAATCCACAGGAGGCAAATTAGTTCTTACTAGTTTGAAATAGTATATTGCAATGTGTGAGGAACGCGTTTCATTTTCAACTTCTGTATTACTTATCAAAACTCCTATTCTAAAATGGGCTGTTCTGGTTTAGGGGTGGGGGGTCCTGTTATAGACCTGAACGATGTGAACACTAAGACATGAACACTAAGTGGGACCAAGGAGCTCTAGCTCCAGAGCAATACTGAAAAATCTCAGGCTGTTTTATTTAATTTATTTAAATAGAGTCTCACCATACTGCATGTTTGTATTGTAGGTTGGTTCAGAGAGTTCTGTGCATTATGTTGGATGTTTCATGTTCGTGAAAAATTATCTGACAACTGTAGGCGGTACCAAACTGCAAGGGAAAATATTAACAATATCAAGGTAATTGTATTATTAATATAGTAGAGATACATCGTAATTTCATGTAGCTATGAGAAGAATTCTAAAGGTCTGCTCCGTATTTCTGTGAAAACTTCTATTTGTCTAACAAAGCAAAATGAGCACAGTGCTTGCAATATAAATTATGCATTTGACACTATGGAGCAGTGTGCTGTGCATGTGATCTCCATTTTCTTGACAGAATTTCTGTTAGACGTTTTCTTGGTGTTTAAGTCAAAAGAGCTGCCAAGAGAGCTATAGCTTCTATACTTGTTGACCTAAGAATTTACTTTCTGGTTTGTTTTCTTTCCCCATTAGGTCAAGATATTTTGAGTGTTTCCTGAATAATATATACTTAATACACCAAAAATGAGGTTCATATTACGCTAAATATACATGGTTATCAGAAAGAGTAATTAAAAAAAAAATTAATCATGTTTTCTGTACTTATACTTTCATCAATTGATGTCAGAGGTCAGGGAGAAAAAGAAAGAAACTACTAGCATATTTGTTGTGTATTCTGTAAGAAGGCCAAGATTTTTCTTCACCAGAAAAACCAAGTTTCAGATAAACAGGATGGCTCTGTTTCAAATGATAGAATGTTCTGATTTTTCTGTACTTTGTGACAGTGACAAATGAGATAGAAAATACTGTTCAAAATAAACCAATTCATCTTAAAAGTGTCTTGCAAGGCTTAATTATCTTGCACACAAGAAACAATTTATGATCACCTGAAGTCAAAGTAGAATTACTTATTTCACAGTTTAGGCAAATCCTCAAGTTTTACTTGTGACTTCAAACAAACTCTTCAGCAGAGTGCTAATGAAATTATTTCCTAAGCTGGTTTAAAAAAGCCCTTTTTTTCCTCTCTTTTTATTTTAATGTATGTTATGATCCATTGCAACATTGATCCGTTTCCTGCCCTCATACACTACTCTACTTGGTAAATAAATTAGAGATTTTTATTTCCTGTGTGCTAGGAAAGAAGCATAACTATTTGCAATGTATGAATAATTTTGCTGAAATATATTGTTCATGCAATAATGTTTCTGTTCATTTCAATAATGGTTTTTTTTTAGGATCTGAATAAGAATGGATATGATGCCTACACAGTTGAGCATTGTCTGAATGCAGCAGAATGGGCTTGTCGAATGCTTCCTTTCTGCAGATTCATGAATGTTGAAGAATTAGTTCAAGATATGATTTTAAGTCTGCTTGGAGAATTGCCACCAGTAAAAAAGGTAAAAGACCTTAAAACTAGAATAAAAGCAATAGAGATTATCACAAATATTTCTCCTTGGAAAAACTACTTGTTGGATTTTCTCATGGTGTAAGTTCTGTGTGAAAAGACATCTACCTGTATGACAGCTACTGGAAAAGATGTTCCTTTTTTTCTTTTTTGTGTAGGTGGCAGAGATTTTTGTAAAAGCATTTCCTAATCCTGAAGATATAAGAGTTTCTCTAAGAGATAAATATCATGGACTTCAGCAGCGACTCAGACACAGTACTGTTCAAGGTAATGTTCATCATTCTTCAGGAAGTTTTAAACATGCTTTGTTTTTTATCCTAGTTAACAGCTTGTGAGAATACTTTCTTTCATATCCCGTGCAAAACAATTATTGTAGTTTTCAGTTGCACCACCTTGAGTCTTGTGACAAATTTTGTGTTTTCTTTCTGAAACATCTATACCAGTCACAGGGTATCATGGCTTTCTAAACGTTGATGTTTCTTCACTTTATCACAGTTTCTTATTAAATTCATAAATGGTTCTAATTTATTACTTTAATTGAAATCTCATTCATGTCTCAATTTGAGAGACTAACTTTAAACTGAAAATTAGGATTGAAAACTTGGTTTTCTTTCTTTCTTTCAGCAGGTTCTGAAAGTGAAGAAATGATGTCTGTTGTTATACAGGCTGCTGAAGAAGTGAGGAAGAAGGCCTTGAGACGTGTAGTAAAGAACATAGGCCCTATAGAAATTAATATTTGGGAGCCAGTAGAAGAGGGAGCATCAAATGATGGGGAACACTGTTATGACAGATACTCACTAGGCACAAGTCTAAGCACAAGCACACTTACTGATGTTGAGAATCCTCAGGTATATGGTGATGCAGACACACTTTCTGATGCTTTGCTTAATGAAGGAACAAGAGCTGAAACACCTTCATTCCCAAGGTATGAAAAAATTGCAGCAGAAAGCTTTTGATTTAAATTAGAGGAAAAAAAAGAGAAAAAAAGAGAGTTGTCTCCTGCTGATCTCTTCATGAAACAGGTTAATTGTCACTATGGGTGATTCATCAAGTGAAGAGTTGCAGATTTCCCAAGTCTCTGAACTGCCAATGTTATATCAGTTAATATGTGACTAGTACATTATTGAAGTGTAAAATACTATCAGCTTTTTCTACATTCATACATGTTACTGCCTAGTTTCTGTCTGTGGATTTTGAATTTGATTAATTTGCCACCTATACATCAAACTAATGTAAATTTGGGTTTGTTGGCTATTTTTAACTTCAGTAGAAGATAAGGAAATAATGTTGCATGTAATTATTCTTAAAATGGATTTGGGTATTAATGATTCTTATACTTCTTGTCTTACAGGGAAAATGAACTCCAACAACAAATGGAAATAGATAGCAAAAATACCACACACAAGATACAAGCTCCTAACTGTAAAACAAAACATAAAGACAAAGTGTGTAGGAGAAAGATGCTTAATCAATGTGATTTGCCTGTAGTTGGTGCATGGGAATTTGAACGTGATGATGACGAATATGTTAGATTTTTAGAACTCTTTTTGAGTTATGTTCTTGAGAGAGACCTGATAAAGTACAGTGACCTTGGAATTCCATTTCTCACTAGCTTTTCTGGGCTGCTTCAAAAGCATGAATTGAACTCTCTCTTTTTTGATGTTCACACGACACTAAAACGTCGACAAAACAAAACTAGAAGTCAAAGTGTTTTTAGAGCAGGGTCTTGCTATACTGTCACTCTGGCGTCTTGTGATCTTGAAAAAGTGTCTGCCTGTAATGAAAACAAAAATATTTTGGAAAACGCAACAATTGAACAGTCTGTTGGACAGACCACAGAATCTTCTGTGCGTAACCTAACAAAAGGACTTAAAGAAGGCTTATTTGGTTTAAAATACAAGTCAATATACAGAGTTCAGACTGACAGTCAAGGAGTCACTGTTGCACTAACAAGCCAGACCTTTCCTAACCATGGTTCCTCTACCCTGCAAACTCAGGCAATTTCTAAATATGTTTACAAAACTCTTGATGTAGTTGGCATTGTACCAGCAGAAGAGCTGCCTATAGAATTGATGGGCAAATTGAGCAATATTTCAAAATTGCTGGAGTGGATGATCAGATGGTCCGATAAAAGACTGCTCCGTGGTTCCAATAAACAAGATTCCTTAGAAGAGACTCTCCCAGTGATACATGTGAAAACATCATCAGCAGCTGTACTTACATCTTTTTGGTTGTTAGAAGAGTTATACAGAGACAGATCTCAAACAAAGAGCATAAAATGTAAGGTAAGAAAAAAGAAGAGACAAGTGTCAGTGAAATGTATGGGTGAGTTATGCCAGTAAAGAAAAATCACATACATGTGTTACCTCATAGTTCTGTTCTCAGTAGAACATGGAATATTAATACCCTTTCTTTTAAGAGTTGCTATGAAGAGGGAAAAATCCAGAAATACTAAAATTCTGTCAGTAGAAATACTTGAGTTGGAGATGAAAGTTCTCTCTGGAAGTTCAAAATATAGGTCATTTATGCAGATACCATATATTTTGCAAAAATTCCTGAAAGCTTGGCCATTGTGTCTAGGTATCATCTTTAAAAAACATTCTACTGGAGATAGAATGTGGCAAAGTAAGGCAGAGAATAAAGAAATAGTTCCTATTGCAGGAGTTTAAGTTCATTTTTCTTTGAGGACAGATACAGTCTGACTGGAGTATTTGAACTGGTTAAAGTGATTTGGAGTATTTGTGTGGATATGAAGGAAGAGATTTACCAGAGGAATCTGTTATGTATTGCTTGAGTTTATACTTTAGGGACAACTGGATCACTTAGCTTCTTTAACAGTACATAGAGTCAGAGAATACATTAATTCTCTGTGGGGACTTTTTTTGAAAAGGCTTTTCTCCAAAAGAGGATTTTTTCTTACTTTTGGTTTATTTTTTCTATTTTTTTGACAAGTGTTTTATTTACAAGTTAGAAATTTTGTGCATGCATCTAACCACAAGGTTATGTATGTCTTTTTGCCTTTCATACTGTTTTCAGTGGTAATTCGAGAGTTCTGTATTGTCTGGATAAGGCCAAATCTTACTGCATATATTTGTCTTGATTATATCATCATATAATGTCTTTGATAATTCACACTCAGTTGACACTCAGAAATCTTTTTTATATTTCCTTTGGATAATTCAGAGGACCATTGCTTTACTTAATGCAAAAGGGGGAGAAACTCATATTTCAAAGGCAGCTGTAAATGCAGGATTTCTTGGCTCTATAACAAAGAAAAGGATATGAATTAAGCATATAATCATTCTATATAAAAACATTGTAGGATTTTTTTAAGTACTTGGTGTCTTTTTTTTTTAACTAGTGAATTTTGATTATCATTATTTTTATTAATAGCATTCAGATGATCAATATCTGAAGGAAATTGCATCTCCATCAGAAGCCCAGTCTAGAACAGTGGAAGAAAGTAGTATGGATGAAGGCTCTTCCACAGTGGCCAATTCTCCTCTTGATGTCCAGATTGTACAAGTCTATGACGATCTTTGTGAAACTGATTTGGGGTAATTTTTTTTTTAACCTAAGAACTCTAGTTGGTCATAATTCCTCTACTGAACAGCATGAAGAGATCTACTGTTATTATGTGTTAAATACATGTTTAATTTTGTTTGAAAAGTCAAACTTGGGCATATTGGTCACAGCTGCATGAAGCAAATTAAATATTCTCCAGCAGCACATGTACATTAGGTAGAAAATAATGTAGCTGTTGCATATTAAGTGAATTTTAGGTGGTTGTTTATAAGCTTAGTGATGTGGAAATAGAATGTAGATTTCCTCTATAATGGGTGTCGTGGTTTTCTCAAAGAATTCAGATAACTTTCCCTCTCTTAATTTTAATTTTCTTTGGTTTGAGATGAGTAGTACAGAATGTTAGTTTATTTTTCCCTGGATCTCTAATCTAGCTATGTTCATATGTGTGCATGTCAGAAAAAGAGATGGAAAAAGCAGTAAATACTTTATTTGTTAATATCTTGCATTGTCCTGAAGATAAAGAATCCTTAACCTGAATTCTTCTGTGGCATTTCATCTTATGTTGCAACAAAGAAAAAAAATAGATCTCTAGTATTAGAATATATAGAGAAAGTGAGTTATATAGATCTCTAGTACTCTGAAAATAGTCTCTAGTATTTTGAGACATGGCTGTACATCTTTTCTGACAATTTTCTATTTTTTTAATAAGTTCCTGTGAGGGAGATAAATGTAGCCTTAACCAGATGATTTTGAAGACCTAACAGTTTGTCTGGAAATAGCCTATCTGAAAGAGTGTACCATAAATGACGCTAAAATATCACAGCTATGCAAAAAGAAATTTGGCTTGGTTTAAGTCATAGTCAGGGAGAAAACCTAAATGAATATTGATTATACCACAGGAGTATTTATTTTACAGTTAAGCACTAGCCTGCAGTCTGAAAGGAACAAAGTTCTTGAAGTGAACCAGATACTTATGATTCTAATTACATTTTCTAATCCCTATTAGCAAAATCTCTGCAAAGCCAAAATATTTTTATAAGAAAGAAATTAATGGAAATAATTCTGTGCCTCATATAACTGAAGACCTGAATGAAGTGGGACAATTTGTTCAGCAAGAGTTGGATGTAACATCAGAAAAAGGTTTGTTTTAATGGTATATCTTTTTACTGTGGTCTGATATATAAAGCAGCAGGAGTTTTGCTTGAATACAATTTTATATCCCTCTGTTTATTTAATAAAAAAATGCAAATTTCTTCATTTTTCTATTGGAATTATTTTATCCAGTTTGTATTATAACTAGATTATATAAAATCATTTTATCAAGAGTTTCCAATCGCTTTTTCACTATGTTACATTTTTTCTGTAGAGATAGAACAATGTATGTTAACATGTTCTATTCTCTCATATACTTTCATTCTGGAAATATTCACACAACTGTGGAAAACAATTCACAAATTTTAAGAGCTGAGTATGCATCAATTATCATAGTCATACCATTTACATAAACTGGGATTTTTTTTTACCTCTGTCTTTGGGTGCATGCCTCAACACTAGAAAGAACACAAATTTTTAATTTGCTGAAACCACTCTGAACACTTTGTTAATGGAAAAAGTGGACTAATGTGTCCTGTTGTCAGAAATCATGTAACAAGTACTATAATCTATGTAGTTTTCTAATTCAGAGTAATTGTGTTTATTTTGTAGAGTTCTTTGAGGAGCCATATGAAACTTCAAAGAGCTTCAATAGCTCTGTCAAGATCAGACCTGTAGAACATCAAAGAGAACAGGCAAGTGACCATAGAATCATCAGAGATCATAGAAGCATTTGGGTTTGGAAGGGACCTTAAAGATCACCTCATTCCAAACCCACTGCCATGGGCATGGGTACCTTCCACTAGACCAGGTAATCCAGGGCCCCATCCAACCTGGTCTTGAACACTTTCATGGATGGGACATCCACAGCTTCTCTGGGTAACCTGTTCCAGTGCCTCATCTCCTCACAGTAAATAATTGCTTTCTTAAATCTAGTCTAAACCACCCTGTTTCAGTCTCTCTGGCCTTCCTGTAGTCTCCTTTAGGTACTGAAAGACCGCTCTGAGGTCTCCCTACAGCTTTCTGTTCTTTTATCCTGAGTAACTCCAACTCTGTCAGCCTTTCCTTATGGGAAAAGTGCTCCAGGCTCCTGAATACCCTTTGTTCTGGACTTGCTTTATCAGGTCCATGTCCTTCTTATATTGGGGTACACAGAGCTGAACAGTGCTCCAGTGAGTTTTGTGAGGACAGAATAGGGGGGAGAATTGCCTCCCACAATATGCTACCCATGCTGGTTTGGATGCAGACCAGGATATGTTTGTCTTGGACAATCTCTCAGTATTCCTCACCCTGTCCTTGTTTCCATCCTCTGTAGGCTTCATATTTGTGTTTGACTTTGTCCAGGAACTCGTTATTCATCCATACAAGCCTCCTAGCATTTTTTCCTAACTTTCTCTTTGATGGGATGCATCCCTCCTGAGGTTAGAGGAGGTGATTCTTGAATATTAACTAGCTTTCTTGTGCCCCTCTTCCTTCCAGGGTGCTATCCCATGGGACTATACCAATCAGGTCCCTGAAGAGGCCATATTCTGCTCTCCTGAGATGAAGGTCAGTGAGCTTTCAGTGTGCCCTCCATACTGCTCTGTGGAACTCAAACTCCACCGTTTCATGGTTGCTGCAGCTAAGGTTGCCCTTGAGCTTCACATTCCCACATTCCTCCTTGTTGGTCAGAATGAAGTCCACCATAGTACCTCTCCTCTCTGGCTGTTCTGTCACATGTGGAAGGTAGTTATCATCAATACCTTCCAGAACCTCCAAGAATGCCTGTGCCCTGCTGTGTTTCCTCTTCAACAGATACTGGGATGGTTGAAGTTCCTTGGAGTGAGGACCAGGGCTTGCAAACATGAAGTTGTTCTTATCTGCATATAGAGGACCTCATCTGCTTCATCTTCCTAGTTGGGCAGCCTTTTATTAGACTCCCACTGTAATGTCCCCTGTCCTTCCCCTCCCTGAGTTGTGAGTTATGAACCTGAGCCATAAACTCTTGGTCAACTCCTCATCCATTCCCAGGCAGAGCTCCATTCACTCCAGCTAGCCATTGACAGGGTGACCCCCACTCCTTGTGTCCCCTGCCTGTGCTTCCTAAAGAGCCTGCATCCATCAATTCCAGCACTCCAATCATCAGAGCCATCACACGTCTGCAATACCAGTAAGATCATACCTGGCAGATGTACATACTCTTTTTTTATTCTCTTTTTTATTCTCCATGCTGTATATGCTTGCATGGAGGCCTCTGATGATACTGAGATTACTGATTACTGGCGTAATTTTAATTCCTTTGTGCAGCTCTTTGGGTGCTCTTCTGACATGCAGTTCCTCTCCAGGCATCTCTTCTGTCTCTGGCAAAAAAATTGCCCCTCCTTTGGCAACTTTAGTTTAAAGCCCTCCTCCCCCTTGTCAAGACCATGACCGAAGGTGCTCTTCCCCTTCTCTGACGAACGCTGTCAGCCCTCAGCAGACCCCTGGCTGTGGCATAAGTCCTGTAACTATTTGTTGATTCACCAGATCCAAACCCTTTTAAACCCCTTCCTTTTTACTGGGAGGATTGACTGTATCAGATTGATTGGCAGAACCCTCACTGGCAGTCCCTTCTCTGCCTGCTTGTGGATGTGTCACCCACGTGAAACAACAGTAGTGGGCAATAGTGGGCTGTACAGAGCTTGGTTGTATCTTGGAGATGTCCCTGACAGGAGCCCCAGGGAAGCAGCACCTGTCTAGAGAATGTGTCAGGTCGGCAAATGGATGCCTTGTTACTCTCAGAAGGGAGCTGCCTTCCACTACCACCCATCATCTTTATTTAATTGTGCTGGTTATAACACAGGGAGCAGGTCTGCCTTCCTTACTCAGCTCCAGCATTTCTCCTGACATGACAGGATCTTACATGGAAGCATTGAATTGTTATGAATACTGTTTTCAAAGTATCCTGAATTCATCAATGTATTTGTGAACTTGAGGGCTACATTTTTAGGGTTGGTGAATCTTCTTCCTTGCTTAATAATAAAAGTAACAATTAAAAGGTAGTAAAGTGAGATCTGCTCTGAACACCTTTGAAAGTGTGTGTGTACTTTCATATACATATATATAGTAGAGGTAATTATATATACATAAAATTGAGTTGATTTTTAAAAAAATTAAATATATCAAGATGTTTGTTTTGCTTCTCTCTGAAAACTCAGTCTGGATTTATAAATGAACCTTCTTTTTTCTTGCATCATTTTTGGTCATAGGTGTCTTTGATAACGTCTAAGGGCAGGGCTATTATGCTATGTATTGTCTTCTTCAATATTTTCAATACATTTTACTATAGTGAATCTATGGCATATGTAAAATCCTACATTTTTTCATTTTCTTAGTTTGTAGATAGTTGTGTGTAATGGGATTGTTTCCATATTTTCATCTTTACTTAGGGGGTGTGAGATTACCAGAATATGTATCTAGGGTACTACATGAATATAAACTTGGAATTAAAATCTCGTAATAATGAGATTGTTGGAAGAAAAAGAAAGATGCTCAGGTGAATTGTTATATCTCTTTGTTGCTGATCTGTAACTGTGTTCTGATAAGTATGTAATTTTGATTGTTTTTAGTCAGATTTTTCAGTTGGATGATTTATCAAAAATATATTTGCCACAGGCTAAAAACTTGTATTTTATTGAAGGAAGGATAGAAAAATTTGCAAGTTCAGCTACATCTTTTTATATTCAGCAGGTTGCCATTTCAGCTGTAGATAGTGCTCAAGAAAGTCAAAACGTGGAAGAAGCAAAGGAAGAAAAGGCTCAACAGAATATGTAAGAGACTTGTTGGGGTTTTTTTCATTCCTCTTTTAACTTTGCTTAAAAATCTGAAGTAGTTTTGTTAATGATTGTATCCACTGTCATCTCAGGGGTTCTTGCTATTGCTTATAGCACAAAGCCATAACTTCAAATAGTTTCAGTCATCTCCTATTTCATATACAGGCATTTCACATATATGAAGGGCTGGGTTGATGAGTCATTATTATAGTAACAATCTAATAAAATAAGTATGGTTTGTGGGAAGGTATATTTTATCTAGGAGAAAGATAGACAATAACTGGAAAAATGGAAAATCTTATTACAATAGCATATAAATAAATTTTCCTATTTATATATAATGTTTATGAAAGACTTAAAATTTACTTTTAGAAAGACTTGAAATCCTCTGCTTTTAAAATTACATATTTTTGTTTTAATGGAGTGTAAGATGCCCCTCAAGAATTCATTATGGCATTGTTTTTTCCCTTCTGGGGATGCAGATTATAGTGATATTAACATATTAGTTATATTGGATTTTCTCTTCTTTTGTCTACCAGAATCGACCTCTTTTTTTGCCTGCTATCTGTCTTGAGTAGCCGGAACTTTTTCGGTGCTTTTGTTTGAGTCAGTTTCTGATTGCTAGGGGAGACAAAACATGAATGTCAATATTTGCCAGCTTAGATTCCAGTGTAATTCAGTAATTGAAGCAATGCAGATCACTATAGCTTTTATCAGGTGGCTTTCAGGTATTTTATCTCATGCTAATTAAAATACTTTTTCAGGAGGTTATGTGCATATTTGTACACATACATGTATATAAAATGAAAACAGCATAACAGATTATTCTAATATTTTCAATACTGATTTTTCTCTTTATAGGATGACAGAGGTTGTTGTTTCCCACCCATTCTCTTTAAAACAAGATGCAGAAGTTCCTAGGTAAGGTAAACCTGTACTGTTTTATGTAATGAAATGAAATTCTCAGTTTGAAATAATGTGATTTGTAGATTTGACTGCAAAGTAATTGCAGGTATAGTGTATTGTACCTGTAAACTAAGTAGCTTTTTCTGGAACTTTTTTGTGCTATAAACCTTGTGGATCATATACTCTTATGTGTTGTCTGGAGTATCACATGAATCAAACATTCACAGCTACCAGACTTCAAGAAGCATGACAGCTTTGTTTTGGGATTCTGGGCACAATTCGTTATATAATATTACTGTGGAAGATACTTGGTTATATAGAACACCTGAACAATAATATTTTTAACTTATATATACATTTTAATTACAATTATTAAAATGTATCTATCCTACGGCAACTGATAGATTTACATAAATATATACAAAATAGAGAGAATGTTGGAATTGGGAAAAGGAGTCAGGAGTCAGTCTCAGGTTTTCAGTTCTAGAACAGTCCTCTATGAGGCTTTTTTCAGTTTAGAGGAAGATTTGAACTATCATACTTCTGGGTTCTGTTTTCATGTGTCTCTAATGTGTTTCCCTTCGTGAGCTTCTCATGCCAACTATTTTCAGAAAAAATTTTACTCAAACTTTTGGCATTTCAGGCCATGCTTGCACATTCTGGTTGCCTTCCAAAAGATTTCATATGCTCCTTCACACTTATTACATATCTAAAACTGTTTCTCATTAGCCATTCTTTTATGCCTCTGTTTGTTTACATGCTTGGAGGCCATCCTGTACAATTGTGAAAAGTCCTCCAGGGGCTACCTGTATCCATAGCAATGTCAGCATTTTTCTTAAACAGAGAAGTGATTTTGGGTCAATTTCTGTTGGTGTAAGTAAAGTTCTTCAGTTTCTTTATAGACGAATGTAAATCCTATCCTCCTCTTCTTCATGTAAGGAATTAATTTACTTAATATTCTTTATCTACTGAAAGATGTTGTTATCACTCAGGGAAAATGTCATGTATTGTACATATTACTCCAATTTTAAATAATTTTCTTTAATCTGAAATCTTGTTACTTTTTAAGCCCAAATATCTAAAGGACCATTACTTTAAGTCAAAGTGAATCTACCTTCTGCTTTTTCAGCCAAGAATTCCCTATTCATTTTTGGTCAGCTGTTTGACTTTATGACTAACCAGGCCTGTTTTCTATCTTTTTTGTTAAATCATTGTTTTCTATCAGTATCTCTAGTGAAAATAATATTTGAGATACACTTATGGCTGTAAAATCAGATAGAACATACTTCTTTACTACTGTTTTTCATTCAGTGTTTTAGGAATTGGTAGGAAATATGTCATACATGCTCTCTGGTCAAGATTGTGCACTGTTAATTGTTAAATTGTTACTACAAATTAATCATATTTTAAAATACACAGATATCTTTAAAACTTTTCTGGATTGATTTAAGACAGCTTTTTATATGTGTTTTGAACTCTGAATATTTTTCATTGTTTGGTTTTTTCTTATGTAGTGCAGACATTTCTGTAAGTGATTCTCAGCCTTCTCGGACTACTGTGTCAACGATGTCAAGTCTTGCTTCCCATATGTCTGTTTGTGCAAAGAAGCAAGAAGTCAAGGAAGAAGTCCCTAGAGAAGAGAAACCAAACACATCAGAAACTGTCAGGCAGATGCTGCAAGATGAAATGTTTAAATTAGTTCAGGTGAGAGCATCTAATTATTTTAAGTAGTTTTCATGGTACCAACTGTGTTGTTAAAAAATGGGGTTAATTACTGTTTCAAATACCTTCTGTGTTCTTGATGTTAACTGTCATGTTAACCACTGTTCCATCAGTTACATGTTAACCATTGTGAAACTTATTTTAGACTTAAGTCTTGCTTTTAATTCAAGAAAATGAGTGCTATAATGATAGATGTTTGAGTGTGTTTTAGCTCACATAAGTATATGTCCTTTAACCGTTTACATTTGGAAAAATTTTGATGCTGTAATAACTTTTCAATTGTACTAGGATTTAAGAGGTCCTAGTAAGTTGAGCCAATTTTAAGTGATCTTACATTTATTGAAATTTCACAAAAAAGTGAAGGCATTCTTCTTGCTTTAGCATGACCTGTCTGTGGCAAGTATTTATTGTATCTTACAAGAAAGTCCAGTACAGTAAACAGTTATACAAATGAATCATTATTGAATCATCCCATTATTTAGATACTGTTTTGTCACCTGATAGGGAATAGCTGCAAAATAGGCTAGAGATTTTTGCTAAGATTTCTGTTAAGATTATTGGCATTGTTAACTTTGTTCATGTGTATATTCAGCTACAGCAGATCAACTTCATGAGTTTAATGCAAATAGTGCAGTCATCCTTTACCAATGTGCCAAATGTGCAACAAATGTTGCAACAGAGTCAATTGGTTCACCTGGCAGGGAGCCAGCTTGCACACAGTGCTGAAAGCAATGCTTCTCCAAAAACACAAGTGCTCACTCAAGAAGAAAAAGGAAAAACTGGTCAAGAGAGCTCTGTTTTTCAGCCAAGGAAGAGTCTAGAAGATGAAAGCAACAATGGCCAAACAAAAGTAGGTATATCAAAGCGTGGTTTATGAGGACTGTTCAATGTATCTGATACACTGTCTATCCTGTTGAGTTGGGAAATGTGTTCATAGTGATTGGTGTAGACAGAACTATTTTTGTGCATAATTAGTTCATGGTTGATATGTAAATGCTGGTTGTTTGCTTTTCTCATTTAGAATCATCTGGATATGAGTACTTCTTTGACATTATGTGAAAGCAAAAACAAGGAAACAGAATTAATGCCACCATCCGAAGGTTTGCATTCTTCAGTGCCTACTAAACCACTTCGTCTCCTAGCTCCTTCATCAGGCATCCAGAAAAAAGTGAAGCTTATCCCTGTTGAAAAAAAAATTAGTTACTCAAATGGATTTCCTTTGCTTGAACTTCAACCAAGTTACCATGTCAAACCAGCATTCTTACATCCAACAGAAATGTCATCAGCATTTGCCAGACCACCTGCAGTACCACGAATAGCTTGGAGTTCGTCAGATTCCTTATGGAACCACCAGTCATCATACACACCAAGAAAGAGTAAGGCAGAAGATTTCCACAGGATTAGATACAGCCCTGAGATTCCAAGACAAGTGCATGAGGAAAAGGAGAGATGGGCAGAAGCAGTTCATAAGGGACCTCTCAAACATCTGAATTCAGATCAGTGTGAAGGACAGCAAGACAATTCACCTCAGCCACAGTTCCCTGCAAATGTCAAGGTGTTCAAAGCACCAACCACTCAGAACCTGGCTGCTATTCCACTGTTGCACTTGCAGCTTGACCCAGCACCTAGAGTTCCACCAGCTGTAAGGCAGCCAATCACTTCTACTTTCATACCTGTTAAACCTGCAACAAAGGATGCTTACTCCAGAGAAGCACGATGGGATGCAGGAATACCACTACTTAATTTACCTCAGAAAAATAAGGTACTGGATTTTAATAATGTATTTTACTAAGTCGTAGTGTTTTATCAGTTTCATGGTTTCTTACTCATCACAACTAAGTTCATGTTTACAGGCTATGAATTTTGGAATTGTTTGGCACAGGTACCAGGAGGGATCTAGAGCTAAGGCTACCTGCTTTCTGACATGTTAATATGAGGCAGACTGCAAGCCTGAAAGTGTTTTTAACTACATTCAATTGATTCTACATTCCATAGTTCATCAACGTTCATCCCACTGGTAATGAGTGTAAAGAATTTACTATCTAAAATACTGAACAATATATAGTAAAAAACAGCGTTTTTTCACGGAGATTATAATACAATTATTTACAGAAATAGAATGTGGTGAAAAATCCTTTTTTGCAGGGCAGAAATGGAATGGTAAAAGGCTTGGTAAGAAAATGTTGTGGATGCTGAATACCAGATGTTTGAAAAATGTGATTTCTTATAGACTTACATGCTTGCATATCCCGGCTGAGAAGAAAGGAAATGCTTTTCTTTTAAAGGTGCTTCTTCAATCCTTGTCTACATTTGATGCTTCCTAATTTCACCCTGAACTACATACATGAGAAATGCAAATATTAGTGAAATATGTTCTGTGGAGAAAATTCATACATTTTAATTAATTTTCAGAAAATAGTTTACACATGTACAGATTGGCAGAGGTTCTGGTCTGATGCTATTAATATTCCACTTCCATATTCTTTACAAAATGCTACAGTAGTTTTGTTTATGTAACTGAAACTGGACCTACTTATTTCATCCAGTCTGTCTGGGATTCCCCTCCCTGTTTTATGTCTTCTTTCTCGCTCTCTGAATCCTCTTAGGAGCCAAAACTCATCCCACTTCAAGATCTCATTGCATTTGAGCAACGCCACAAGCATCATTCTGTGCCCAGTACTACCTTTGGACAAGACCAAACCAAACCTATCCAGCTACTAAGAGTTGATGTTGAACCATTCGAAGTTAGAGATGTGCAGAACAATAGAAAAAGGCAAGCCAAGTTTTTAAAGTGAAACTTTGTTTTGACAGACTGACTGGTAACCTGTACCTTCTGGCTTTGACATCAGAGTGTATACTCTCAGCAGAGAATAAGATAGCAAATGTTAGTAAAGACACACCAGAAGTGAATCATTAGGATGTGAGAAGTTCTTGCACTTAGGAGATTGATAGGAAGAAGATTCAATAGGAAATGTTTTTCACTGCACTGTCTGTATTTTGAAGTCTTATTGTCTTCTGACTGCTATACACTCTTTGTGAATTGCCACTATTGTCATCTTCAAGAAAGGGAAAGGATTATATGCTCTTTCAGTATGATTAAATATGGAGGCTGTTTTTAATACAAACGGTGATTAACAAAATTCCTACTGAAGCTAGGTTGGTTTTTTATTGCTAGGTATGTTATTTATAACTTAGCAAATTTGATCTATTTGACGTTAGGTGTTTGTACAAACAGTTAAAACAGTTTGTTTAAGCTGCTTACATATCTTTGTTGAGTTCTCATAGAACACTGATACAATGTTCTGGGATAGAATACTTGGTTTCTTTCAGTTATTATGCTTTTAAATTATTTCATTCTGGAGCGGCGGCTAAAGAGGAGTTTTTCATTCTGGAAATGAAAATTTGCTAGACAAGTAACTGCAGACAGTGTTTAGAATACATTTTAATAATATCAGTGGAAGTGCTTAAAGCTAAAATTCCTGTCATATAGTCTACTTGTCACATATTACAGAAGAAGCTACAGTTCCTGTTGTGTTGCAGTCTACTTGTCCCCTAGTAATTACCAAACTGCTACATAACTGAAGTTTGCTGCTTGCAGATTCCTTATAGGCATTTGGTGTAATAATAATTGATAATACACAAGACAGAGACATGAAATGTTATGTAGTATGTACTATTTAATATAAATGCTTATTAGACAATTAATAGATTTTAGTGTGATCACTGGTATTTTTGTGGGTTCCTGCAATATTTTCATGCTGATTTCAAGCAGGCAGAAACTGTGGTTTGAACTGATCTGTATCAGATCAGTAAACAGCAGCAGCTGTTTATTTTTTCCAAACTTTATTTCAGTGTTTATTTCTTAATAGTAATCTTACCTAGAAAACAACAATGATATTGTTGGTATTGTAAACAGCAATGGTATTGTTATTATTTCAGAGCACTTCTTACTCTTTATCTGTAATTAATATGTTGACAGTAAAAAGAGGCGTAGTAAGAAACAACTGAGAGAGAAGGAGGATAAGAAGAAACCAAGCGTGTCCTTCCGTCCAGGCGACTCCATCATCAGTATTAGTGACACAGCAGTGGTTGCTGAATCAGAGCCTGAGGTATAGAATTATGGTTTTTTTCTTAGCCTATTTCCATTCAAGTATTAGCAGAAAAGTAGCAGAAAACTATGAACCAAACAATAATATACTTCTCTTCCAGGCTCTAGCCTAGAAACAAAGTATGCATGTTTTTAACTCACATACTTGATTTTTCTGAAAACAGGAGATTGATTTTGATAAAGGATTCCAAGGTTGTTAGTTTGGAACATGAACTTGTCTGTTTTGATAGAATTCTGTATGTACATGTGTGGTAAATACATATAAAAATGTTAAAAATGAAAAAAAAAATTCCTGGTAGTAAAGATAGGACAAGTGACCCAGGCATTACTCTTTCCACCTGGTGCTGGATGGATGACAGTATAAGAGTTAAGGATGTTAAGAGTTAAGATTGGGATCTCATTTCTGTCTGAGCCCAGACAGTGGAAAAAGAAAGCCTTTGTCAGGCTGTGTTTTGATATCTTTTGGGGGTTATCCTTGCAAGTATGAAATTTCAAGATAGAATACTACCAGTTTAATGCTGGATCACTACCTAGAGCTATGTTTATGGTCCAAACCATACTTGCTCTGAGACTCCAGTACAGCACAGCAGGTGGAGACCCTCACCACACCTGGAGATGTTAGGGTACAACAGGGGTAGGATGGACTCAAAGAGGAATAAGGAATTTGTGTTACTCCACATCACCCCCAGGCAGATAAGAGAATGTTGTATAGTCAGTAAATTCCACTACATCGGAATTGCTCAGAGGAATTAAAAAAGGGATTGAGAAAAGTAAATGACAATTATTTCCTTTTTTTTTCCCCAAATCATTACTCATATGAGGTATATTGTATAGTTAAATCACCAAGAAAGCCTTTCATCTGCACTGGAACGGTTTTTAAAGATGGTTCTTTTTTTCCCTGTATTAGGATCACAAACCAAAATTGTCATCTGATGCTCAAGATGTTTTTTTCATCTCAGTGGGCAAGTACACATATTTTTAATGCTTTGAGTGCTAAAATTAAAAAAAAACCAAGGAGCATTAGTCTATTAGAATTCACATTAAAACTCTACAATCATCAGCATGTTAAAAACTAGGATAATGTGGTTTGTGGGCCATAGAGTTTGCTGGCTTATGGGATCTTTCCCCAGACCTTTCAGGATGTACAACAGGTGTCCAGAATTTAGAAAAACACAGGCAAATATAAGATTTTGTATAAATTTTCTGAAGATTCAGAATAATAATCCAAAAATTTTAGAAGTATTTTAATTTTTCTTCAAAATGAATTATAGTCTTGTATTTATGTTTATAAACAATAGAGTTAATGAAATAAAAACAGTATGTTAATTTAATTAGCTGTGGGTGGCAGTGATTTCTGTTCATGTGAATAATTAAAGTAATTCCATAAACATTTCAAATCATAAATTTTTTATTTATTCTAAAAAGATATTATTCCAACATTTTTTGTCTGCATATTCTACTTACACAGAATTAGGACTCTTGTAAAAGAAGCTCAATGCATACAATGTTTTTAGCTTGCAATGTGAAGACTATGCCTGTGGAAAGATTTTCTTCTTTATGATATGTTGATTCATGACAATAATTCAGTTCTGTCACAGGACAAAATGTAATTCATTCTCTGCAATTTTACCATAAAGAATGGTAGAAATAACAATAAAGAAATTAAGACATACATGTCATTAATATTCCTCCCCTCCTTTCAGAATGTGAAGCTGACTGTTACTGTTCAGCATACTGATCAGTATACGAAATATTTAATTTAAAATCACATATCTAAGCTTAGTTTAATTCAGTGTCAGTTGTATATTCACATAAAGTTGGTAGCACCAACTTTTCTTGGAATCATTTATGAGATATGCTTAGAGAAAAGTTAAAACTATCTCTCAGAAAAGTAGGAAAATGTTGGAGCCCATAGGTGTGAATAAATATCATTGTTTTCAAAGATGTCTAATATTTATATCATTATTAGACATCTATTTTGTATTACCATATTTTAGATGCAATGGAGAAAGCAAGTACTACCTCAGCAGATCTACATTATTTGGCTTCTGTAGGAAAAAAGCCAGCAGAAACTCAAGATGCAAGTACAAATACTAGCCCAGGTAAGTGCTACACAGGTGATGTACAGAAACCAACTGTTTCTGGTGTTGTGTCTTGATTAGTTGTGATATTTGGTCAGTTTTCAAAATGCAGCAAGTTTGTAAAGGGGAAGCAGTTTTTTGTGCTCTCATTTCTTATTTTTAATTAATTAATTATTAAATATTAATTCAATTATTATATTCTTTTATAATATTTAATATTAATTATTAATATTAAAATAATTAAAGCAGGAAACGTTAGCATATAAATGATAAAGCAGTAATTAAAAATAATTCTAATGTAAAATATTACTTATTTAATTGTTTAAGAGTCGCCTTGTGCTTTCTCTAAGTCAGTTCTGCTGTGACTTTTTCTGAATGCTTGTTTTAACTTAACTTGACTTTAACTTAATGTGTTTTAGACAATGTTTCACACTTGACTGAAATTGTTTTCTTGCCTCTTCCCCCACTTTTCTTTGACTGTGAACTGGCAAATTAAAAATGTATACTGAGATAATGCTGTTGGTTTTATCCAACAAATCTTTACTTTCCTTAAACTCAAGTATTCTGATCTTCTTCTTTTTTTTTTTTTTCCCAATCAAGTGCTCAAATCACATCAGGATGATGGAATCAGTGGTGGAAATGAGCTTTCCAAAGTTCCAAAAAATGAGCTGGTCACATCTGTTCCTGCATCAGGTGTGGCTGCAGTCTTTCTCCGCTTCATTTGTTGTTTGGAAAGTCTATAAAAGTGTTAGTATTCTAGCATGGGTTCTGTGTCTGAGACAGTTTAATACAGGGTATAGATAACATGCTAATTTATCTGACTTTTTGAAACACAATCCTTATTTTGTGGATTTTAGCTTGATTTTAGTTCCCACTTAATGTTTGAGATTTAGTGTAATGTAGACCAAATACTTTGATCAGTGGGATATTAAAACAAATCACATGAAACTGAGCTGCAGAAGCATTGTTCCATAAATACATCACATAGATTTCAGTACCCAAGTATTTTCCCTTTGGTACCAAGAGAGCATACTACTTTTTCCATTATTGGAAAATTCAGAAGTGTTTTTTCATTTGAAGATAATTTTACTACATCACATGACCCATCTGCAGATAGTTTTATTAGAGGTTTCTGTCTTAGTAATCTAATTTCGTTGGATTAAGTAAAGATGCCGATTTTTTTTTACTTAAGTAGGAGGGACTTGGATATTAATAGCAATCTAGATGGCAGCTTAGTCAAACCTTTTCTTATCTTCTAAAGAATGCAGAGTTGTTTCCAAATAGTCTTAAATATTGTGGCTTTTACTGTAAATATAATACTGACTATTATTATTTCCTTGTAGAAACAACTAATTCCTCTGTAATACTACAGCCAGAGATGTATTTAAACCTGAGTTTCCCCACCGAAGTGAATGAGAAACCTTTGCCATCAGATGCACCTGATTTGGTTAGTGATCTAATGTACATATGGCTAAAATGCGTTTTAAGTATTCTGTTTGTCTTCATGAATTTGGGTTCTTTGTATCTGCATGAGTCAGTTGTGTAGTATGGTAGGGAAGTTTGCATTTATTTTGTTCCCAAAACAAAAAGCCTTTCATCTGCAAATGTAAAGAGGTAAGCACAGGAAATGGTGAACAATGCACTATAAACAGCTCATTCAAAACACATTCTGTATAATTCTTCATTATCTTGTTGTTTAGCATAAACAGGAATATATCAGTGTGATTGACATTGAAGGCAGTGACATCCTTAGCAATTTGCCCATGATACCAGAGTCTGCAGAGGAGATAGTTGCAGCACAGCAGAACGAGAAGCTTGAAATTCCATCTACTGCAAAATTTCATCACACAGCAGCTTCTGTTGCTAATGCAGTTCCATCTGAGGCACTTCAGAAGCAAGGTAAACCATTTCAGTTTTAAAACCAAGAAAAGGTAGTACTCTTTTGTTGTAATACTCCCACAGAAAATCTCCAGCCTTTCCGCAGTTAATCTCATTTTAGTCTTAAACATCAGCATTGATACATTTGACTTCTTTTGTGATGATTCTTGCATTCTAAAATACCCTATTAGGGATGGCATATTTATGTAATTACTTGCAGTAATTTCTTGCAGTATTTAGGTGCTTGTGGCTTATTCAGGGATATTGTTGCATTCTTTTTTTATTATTACTTTAAGATGATCATCAGAAGACTATATCAAACAAATTGCAGAAGAAAGATAAGTCAGATTCTGCTACAGATACTGTAACTTGGAACATAGTACATGAAGATGGAGAAACTCTTCCTTCTTCAGGGCTTCCGTCCAAAATAATTGAAAAAGAATACTTTTCCACAAAGCAGAAGGAAATGGTTATGCAATTACAGACACTACAGAACATCGTAGAAAATATGGAGCAGGATTTCAGAAATAGCAAAATGGTGGGTGCTAACTGTTGGTTTTTAAATAGTTTGTTTTTTCAACTAAAGACAAATACTACATTTTGGAACAATGTGTTCTCAATTTTGCTTAGTATGTGTTGAGAGACAGAATAATATTATATATATAATATGTTTATTATATATTTGTAATATGGTACATGATATATATGTATAACATTATCTGTATTATAATAAAGGTTTTACATATATGTATATACAATGTTCTTTCATATTTGGTGGTGAATCTGTTGGCTGACATGGTTGCTTAAAGGAAACCAAAGGTTGGCCAGGATGGGAAGGTTATTAATGAATGGGTAGAACTTACTTATTTTCTTTGTAACTGAGTTCAGGCTGAGCAGGAGACCTTTTTGGCAAAGACTTCTGCAGTTGTGGCTCTGCAAAATATTGTGTGACTGTTTCTGGAATGTGATCCAATTTGTTTAATAAAATATTTACATTTTTGCCATCTTTATAAATCCTAATATGGAAGTAAAATAAAATTGGGCTTTGATGGATTTTGTAGGTCTCTTCTAACTCAGGGTATTGTGTGATTCACAGAAATATAAAGACCTCACTGTGTCACTTATACCAGTTATTACATTCAGGTGGATTATTTAATCACTTACATTCTTCATCAAGGTTGTTATTCAAGTCAGATCTTTTTAAAGTCTTGTAGGGAAAAAAAAAACCCTTGATACATCCTGTATTTGTTTCAGCATTTCGTAGCACCTGGGTTTTAAAACTTCTGGGTGTCTAGCCAAATTGTGAGGAAAACCCCTTTCTTCTCCATTTTTTCTTTTTTGGTTCATACTAGTTGGTCATTCCTTTTATAACAATTTCTCATGTATTACATATCAATTGTGAGATTTGTTCTTTCGAGATAATGCTCAGTAAAATGTCTCACTCTGCATTAGTTAGTTTTAGTTTTCATTTTCCAGTTTGAAACTTCAAACTTATGAAGGTGGTGAAAGTATTTTAATACCTGTGGGTTTTGGATAAAATATGTATTGGAAAATTTTAGCTATTTTAAAAATAATATGACCAGTAGGAGTAAAACTATTCAAACAAATAATAAAGTTTACATGTATTTTTCTCAAAGTTAGTATTCAGAAGATTGCAATTCTTACACGACCTATTAATTAAATTAATATTAAATTAAATGAATATTAAAGTAAATGTAAATTAATTACATGAGCTATTTTGGGTTTTTGTTTGTTTTCAAATTTTTTTGTTTGTTTTCAGTCAGAAAACTGCAATAAAATGGTTTTGCCATCTTTTTAAATCCTAATATAGAAGTAAAAGAAATGTAAGATTCTGGCAAGAAAAATATATTTAAAGTGGAGTTTGCATAAATATCTGTGCTGTAAGTCGCAGAAATACCTTGAAGAAAGTATCATTACATGGTTTTTGGGTTTAACTTACAGTTAGTGAAGCTGATAGAAGATTTTGAAATGGCTGCTGATTCAGACCTTGGTGCTGGTCCTGCAGTCTCTGGAACTGCTGGAAACGTTGGTGCTGGTAGGTATCCAGTTAACAGAAGGATAATACATTTGCCATGGAATATGCATATTAAATAACTTTTAGTTACCACTGACATTTAATGCAACCTCTAGAGGTGTTATTGGAATATGAACCAAAAATACCAGAGAAATAAATAAAATTAAAGGTAGCCAATCTGAATCTGAATATTAAGTTATAATATCTACTGGATTTACTAAAATCTTACATCAGCTTAACTGTTTACTAGAGCAGATGTATTGAATGATTTATTGTTTATTTAACAAATAACTACATAGTACCTACTTAAAGCTACTATATTGTGCCAAGAACACAGTCTAATCTACTTATGGAGTTAATACAAAGCCCAGTGGTGGAACCAAATCATGGCTATATCTGTATTCATACGTAAGATGATATTTAGGGAATGTCCTTGAGGCTCACACGGAGCAGCTCCTGGTCCAGTCATCTTCCTTGTGTGTGCAGGACTGGGTCACACAGCTCAGCCCTGGGGGTGCCCTTCCATAGGGAGGCACAGGTGATACAGGTCCAGGCTGTTACAGGTGACAGATAAATTAAAAATCCCGCTAACCAAGATGTATGAGAGATAGTTTTTGCATTATGAGGATTCTCCACTAAGTACACTACACTAAGTACAAGTTTTTTTTTTTCTACAGAATCAGAACATCATTTGACAGGCATGATTTTTGAAGATATTAAAGATGAAAAGGAGACCTTAAACTTGGAATATCCTCTGCCCAGTTCTACTACAGTGGATGCACACTCTCCTGCCTCTGCAGCCTTGGCTTCTAACTGTCCCAGTGGCCTGAAGTCGCCTTCTGGTATAATCTTTATTGTATATTTTTCCCCTTTGCATCTGTTAAAAATAAGTAAACCTTTTCTTCATGCTGTAATACTTCCTCATAGCTGTTACACAGAATGTTATGTAATGCCAATGAGCTCATTAAAGTCAGGCATGAGTCTTTCTAGACTGTTATTTAGAAGGGCTTCACTGATGTGCTCTGATAATGGGATTGTTACATGACATAACAGTATCACTAAGCTTTGGAAAAGAGTTCAGCAGTGAATCATACTTGCACTCAAATTCACTGTTACTGAAAGAAAATAGTCAACATTAAGTCTGTTTCTGAAACCCATCACTGTGCTGATATTTACCTAAGTGAATATAAATAGCTGTGGCATCATAGAATACTCAAATTTTCCTCCAAAAGGTGTCTCAATCATCTCTGTCATCTACCTATGTCTGGAGAGGTGACATCTCTGTTAAATCCAGCCTACATCAGCAAAATCAATTGGTTTATTTCTAAATAAACTACTGTCTGTGTCCTAAAAGGTTATTTTATGAGATCTAATAATTTTGAAAACTGAGGGTAAATTGGTTTTTGCAATTATGAAGACTGAAGTAATGTTAAAAAGAGGAGGAAAAATTGCAAGCAACCTGTTGCCTGGAATTAAAAATGAAGTTGCATTGTTTCCTCTGCATATTGCCTGCATTGGTTGCAGTCAGGCTCCCAGAAGTGATATGTGCTTTATACATGTGAATGTGCATTCGATAGCCACATTTACAGCAATGTCTTATTAAAACATGGTTCCTGTGTCTGTGTACAGCACAAGTGAATCTCAGAGTACACACGCCCATTTTGAAAACAGTAATAGAGTTTTCTAAGTATAAATTTGTTATTTGCAAGCTAAGAAAACTATAGGTGATGCTAAGTTACAACTATAATTTTTTGAGATGGAGAGATTAGTTTAGGAGAGGAAGTAGTGCTCTTCTTTCCGAGACAACCATGCTCTTCAGTTCCATCTTCTGAATTCCAAGCTTCTGCTGAGTACCTGGATTCCTCAAGTAAGTGTCAATCATTAATTTTCAATTAGACACTTTATAATTAATTGGAACACATAATTTCCAGTTAGTTAGTTGTGGCAGAAAACTGTCCACAGCAACAATATCCTCCTAGCAAAACTACCCACAAAAGCCAGGAACTGTTAACTAATGATCTCTGGAGCATTTGTGCTCACCTAGCAGTCAATGTTGTCTCACAGGCTGTTAAGCTTATGTACAATATTAATTTATCTTTAGTGTCAACATATTTATTAAGTTGATGTGTTTCTCTATTTTATCCCCCAGATTGTTTAGCCTATGTATGATTAGTGAGTGTACAAATGCAAAGATATTATTAACACGGATTGTTTCTGTTTCAGGTTCTCACATATGCAGAGATCTATGTCCTGGGTATGTATTTTGAGACAGTTTTTTTGACAGTTTACTGGAAAGGTGACTGTCAGTGTGGAACCATCACTTCATAAAAATTGAGGGGTTTATTTTCAAACTGAATAAAAGCCCTTTTCTTTAGCTAATTTCAGATATTTACTCTGACTTTGGTGTTACCTGTTAGATTTATGTCATGCAAAACCTGCAGAAGCACTCCAAGTTCTTCTCTAGTATCAAGTATTGGAGCTGTTAATGTAGACGGTAGTCTTGTCTGGATGCATTTTTTATTTCTTCTAATTGCAAACCACATTTTCAGCAAAGTACATGCCACTGCCTAGGGTAGTTTTCTATGAAGGCCAGCTATCACCAGAAGGTTTTTTAAAGTCGTACTGTGTGAAAAGTGTAAAGCAACAGACTGAAGATTTCAAAACTGGAAGGAGCCTGTGCATTAAATAAAATGGTCTGACATATGCATTTTTACTTTTGGCTACTGTTTGTCTTCTGGATCCAGTAGAAAAGAGTAGCTAATGTTGGAATCCATGTTTCCATGGATTTTCCACAGAGAAAAGTACAGGAGTTGAATTAAAGCCTGTAGAGAAATTAGAATATATAAAGCCATGCATACATAAAGTAGAAATTCAAGCTTTAACTTTAAGAAAACATATTCTAAATGCTTAATTGTTAGTGTAAAGGTTCAGAGCGTCAGGCTCAGTGATACAGTTTAGACATAACAAAAATCTATTAGAGTATTGCTTACAACTTTAAATACAAATTTTACACAAGTAAGATAAAGTTTCTCACATATACTAAGAGTTTTTACTCACAATAAGATAAAACTTTTACGTGAGTAAGATAGAGTTTTTGCATTAATAGATATGCTATGTGTGTAGGTTTTTGATACTGATTTTCATAGTTTCTTGTAGTTTTACAAACTTTGAGAATTGAACTTAGATTGAGTAGTGTGTAAATAAAGGCATGAATATGCATTTATAACATATGTATAAAAAGCCTCTGGGTTGGAAGTGGAGCGACTGATCAATCCGATCTATCAATCCAACCTCCACCTTCCACAGCCAGAGAGAATCCCTGCCGGGGAGCTGAATGGGATTCTAAAGGTACCATCTGGTCATTCTGCTCCATTACCCTTCTTTATTGCTTTGCTTGAAGCATAGCAGTAAACTCAGAATGGTTTATCCTATTTTTCTAGTATTTTAAGTGGAAGTGGTTTTTGTGATGGAAGTAGATTTGGAAGTGATTATATAAGGTGGAGTATGTGTGTGAGGCAATAAACAGGAGACACTGATAGCTTGTAGTCCTAAACTATGAGATTTGTTTTTTACTGGGAGCAACTGATTAAAGGAGAGGAAAGAAATGGGGAGAATTCAGGTGAAGCTGTGCTCTGACTGACACTGATTCTTGCTGAGAAGGTCGCTGAGATTTGGGTACCATTGAAACTGGTAGCACCCCATGACCTTATCTGATAAGGGCAGCAATACCAACTCTGTGGATGCTCCTGGCTGCCAGGCTCAGTCTCCTGTGGGCCAGCTATGTTCACACACAGCAGCAAAGCTCAGGCATTTCAGTTCTGGATCGTCCCTCTGGTGTTAGGAAGGTCTTGCTCCTTCTGTCCTCATCAAAGCAGACTAAAGTGTATTAACCCAGTGGAGATGTGGGGAAAGAATATTCAGTCCAATGGCTTTATGTAAAACAACTTGGATATTGTTGTTTTGAATATAAATGAAAGTAGTTTAGCTTGCTGTTCTTACAGTAATGTTAGTAACTGCTTTTTAGTAACAGCTTTTTTCCCCTACCTAACATGAAGCTCTTTAGAAGATCCCCTGCAAATTACTGGTCTGAGTGGTGCTACTGACGTTGTGAATGATCGTGTGGTAGAAAGCAACACCTCTCTGTTGGAGCTGGGCTTTGCAAGAACACAGGCTAAGAAAAGCTCAAGGTAATACCATGACTGGTTTTTGCTTAAATCATTTTGACCCTGGTTATTCTCATAGTTCACACCTTGTAAACAATGGAAGCAAGTATGTGGTTTGATGTTTATGGGACTAGTATTAGAGCTTTTAATCATCACAAATCTACTGGTCACTGTTGTCAAATGTACTAATTGGTCTAATATTCTGGTTTTGAAATTCCTTCCTTCCCAGTTGCTTGTTCCACTTCTGCTAGATACAGGCTGGAGCACAACTGTTTTTATACAGCAGATTCTGTTCAGACCTTCAGGTCTTCTAAAGCAGTTCTGAAAGACAGAGCAGAAATTTCCTGCCAGTGGCACAGCAGCTTCAGAAACTTCCTGCCCCAAATTCCAGCTTATCATGCTCCCCTCCCTCCTGGAGATTTCTGTATCTTCCTGACTGTCAGTTATAAAATCAGCTGTATTCTTTCCTGAGAGAGGTCAAAGTGACAGCTGTTTCCTACTCCAGTTTGTGGTATCAATTGCTTACAAGGCAAAAAAATTCAGGTGTTCAGGTCAGCTGTCTGCTGCATTGGTGACCCTGTTCTCACCAGTTTAAGCTCTAGTTCTATTATCTGAATGTAGCTGACAAGTAAAAGAAAAATTTTAGGAGATGTCTTCAAAATTACTTGTTTAACAGGATTTTATGTAGTAAAATTTTGCAAAAGAAAATTTTCTCATCTTATTAATTACTTATGATTCCAGCTGTGTCAGAATTTTGAAGGGTTCTCAATATTTTTGTTATATCATGTAGTTGCCATTGTTTGCAAAATACAGGATGCTCTAAATTATTTCCTGTTTGCATCTGCCCTCAGGGTTCTTGATTCTGCTTCTGGGCATTCTCAAAGAACAGAAAAGGAGAGGAAAGAGATACAAACATGGATGAAAAGAAAGCAAAAAGAAAGAATGAGAGATTATTTGAAGAAACTGGATGAACAAAGACAAAAAGAGCATCATCCATTCAACCTGAGAAAGAATATGGTAAGATTGACAGGTGTCTTGAAGAGTAACTGCTACTTATTATACAAGTGTTGATTATTCAGGTTAGATAATATAAAGGCTGGGAGTAGCTGTTTTTTTCCCTATTGTAATGTTGAATTTCTACGTGTATGATTTTATTTTCATGGAACTGGCCACAGTTGTGTCAGGTGAGTAAATCTACCAGTGTTCTTCCCAGGCTGCAGGTGGCCCTCGCCTGCAGTGGATACAGCTGCAACATTCACTGAAGAAAGATGTGTTTTTCTGGGAACGATAACTACAGCAGTTGTTAAGATGTGTTTACACCTTGTTTCATCTTCCCACACACCTCCCAAAAACCCCCAGAGAATTTAAAAAGCAGAGTTCAGATGCCAGCATCTTTTACAAACATGGCAGGATACTGAGGGCAGCCATCACTGTCATCACCAATCACCCACACAGAGGTGCCTGCAAAAATCATAAGGGATCAGCAGAGATGCTAGAATATGCCATATATGTCAGGTATGTTAAAAAACTTTTTGTTGAAGGCTGATTTCAATGAACAGTTTACTCCCAGAATTTATATTTTAAATTTATTAAAAACACGTTTATGGCCTGATCTGGAAATTTTTCTGTGCTGCAAATCATAGAAGATTAAAATAAAACATACAAAAGCATTTCAGAAGAAATTTTCCAATCAATATTAACTCTTAAAATACTCATTTGCCATCTGGATGCCTTCAGGATCTGAAAAGACCCTGCTAAGTCACAGGAAGCTCTGGAGTTACAGGAGACCTGTACAGGACCTCACAACATCAAATATATCCCTTCAACAATACTTGTTGAATTCAGGATATTCTGTAAATATTTCCAGGCTGAAGCTCTATTTGTTTTAACTCCCAAGCAGCAAATATGTAACATATGTAAGTTCCCTGTTACTAAATAATTCAATGGTATTCACTTCCAGAAAGAGTTTCTATTTCAAATAAAGTTTTAAACAATCTTTCCAAATACAACTGGGGTGCTCTTCTGCATGTGTGTGGAGATAGAGAAGTGATTTTTGAAAAATGGGTCCTGCTTCTCTCCCTTTCCTGTGTTGTCAGCCCATAAATACACACTTGATGCTTTTGCTATGGGCTTGTCTCCTGAACTCATTAGTGGAGGGATTCTCAGCTTTCAGTGGATAGTTTGCGTTTGGTGTGGATTGGTTTGGATTTTTTTTTAAGAAGAATTAAAGACTTCAAATTGTACTCTAGCAACCACAGGTCAAAGAGCAACCTTGCCCTGTTTTTTAAATTAGTTATTAGGAACATCACTGATTTTTAGAAAACTGGATTTGAAACATTTGAAACATTTGAAACTTTGAGCTTGACTATGAGGTTATCTCCATAGGAATGTTAGTATTTTAAGCATATGAGGCATGGAAGATGTGACTGCAGGATTTCAGTATATTTTTTGAGACTGGAAAGTTGTGGAGACAATCTAACTTGAATTTCCTGGTAGGAAATGCTTTCATGTTGATTTTTTTCTGAAGAGTTTCTGAAGCAGTAACTTTCAAATAAAGTAAGTACATTTTGAGAGTGAGAGACTGGAATGAGACCACATTACGTAATTAGTTAATGATTTTTATACTTTCTTAAACAGCATCATAGTCCTACTTCAAAGGATATTAGAGTCTTCCAGAAGAAGAAAGAAGAAAAAGACAAGTAAGTTGTTATTAAATCCTTATTTGTACATTAGTTTTCCAGTCCTGAGAAAGAGGTTCGAGATAGTTTTAACTTTATTGCTTATGAAACTTCAGATATGAATGAAATTTCAACCAAAAGCATAAATAATTAATGTTTGCTTTACCATTTAGGAAAACTGAACATTTTTAATCTATTGACTATATATGTTGCTTTCCAAATGTCATTGGTTGTTTTCTTTCCCCAACATTTACCCATTCATTCTGTGAAACCCTTTGGTAAGAAATGTTCTAACTTTTTATTAATGATCCCTTAAAAGGCTTAGTATATTTCCTGTGAAATCTTATAAAAACATGTTCTTCATGTAGCCTTACAGGACTCAAAAGCCAGCTGTGGTGAAATGAGTGACAGTGTGAGGTGATGTGTGATGTTTCTCCACAGAGCCCTGTTGTCTGAGCATCACAGAATCAGAATATCACAGGCACTTTCCCTGATGAATGAAATGTTATCTGAAACAGTGCCATCACCAGCAACTGATCACAGGACATGGTCCAGCACAAGATCACCTCAAGCTTACAGAAGAAGGAATGTGGCATCTAGTACAGGGTAACACTCTAAGCATTAAACCTGCTCTGTTCTACTGGTGTCTTTACCAAATCTTGTAGCAAGTTTGGATGGGATTAGCTTGAGAGGAAAGTTATATGCTGGCTGAATCAAATGAACAATTTGTCAGGACTCTTGAGTCCCTGTTTCAGGCTTGTTAAAACCAGCACTGCAGATATTGGAGGGAGCCTTGAAAATGCCTTTTGGAGCACCGAATAAGCCAACTCAGGATCTGAGCTGTAATCAGTGTCCTAAACCCTTCTACTCCAGATCAATTCCTTTACAGAAAGGGTGGTTAAACTCTGGAACAGGCTGCCCAGGGAGATGGTGGAGTCACCATCCCTGGAGGTGTGAGTGGACATGGCACTTGGTGCCAGGGTCTAGTTGACAGGGTTGTGATCCCATCAAAGGTTGTACTTGGTGATATTGGAGGTCATCTGCAATTTTAATGATTCTGTGACTTCCACTGGACTATAACCAGCAATACAGACCTAAAAAGCATCTAACAACAAACAAGAAGCAAATAAAAATTCTGCTGTGCAAACTCTAGACTTGTTTTCCTTCTTACTAATTTTTTCATTACTTAGGATTTGATTTGTTCTTTAGCACTTTGCTTATTGCAAATTTGCAATAATTTGCTTATTGCTTTGTATATTGTGTTGTGTTTTTTCTTCTTATATCTCTTCTATGCTTATCAGATTAATAGGGGGAACTTTGTGCTTCAGATAATCCTGTAATTCAATATTTCTGCTTCTCTTCTTCAGTACAGTACCTTTTTTAGGTACAGTTCCAGGATGCAGCATTAAACTGAGTGTAGTCAGCACCGTGCAGAACCTGCTGGTGGTGTCCAAGGGAAATTTAAGTGCATCAGCCCAGCCAGAATCAGACATTCTAAGGAACATCATGCAGGAATTCACTTAGGAGTGGCAGGAACTACTAACTTAAAAGTTTTGTTGGACCTAAAGTGGCTCTCTGTAAAGCCAGCTTGATGTGTCTTCACTGTGATTGCAGCAGTTCTGATTCTGATGAGGCTTATTGGCCTCACAAGCAGTGTGTGATGCTGATCCACAACTAAATGGGCTGAATGTGATTTTTCTGGCTTTTATGTCTTTTCCAAATGTGCTCTGTGAGACCTAAGTTGGGTGGAGGAATGGTACATGGTACACAGTAGCAAGTATTTAAGTTTTGTTGTGTTGGTTTTTTTTGTCTCCTTGTAGAGGGCATCTGAACAGTCCTGTTCTGGCAGAAAGAGGCAGCAGAATTGCTGGCAGACCTGGCTTTGGTCAAAAAGTACAACGTTTCACTCCAGCTCTTGGTTTAACACAGTCCAGAGGTAAGAACAGAACTTTTTAATAAAGACACGTACTGAAGTGACTGAAGATCTTTAAGTGACTGCTGGAGTTTTGGGAGGGAGGAGCTTTGATATCTTTGTAAAACATCAGATTTATAATTCCTGTCCTGAGACTTTTGTAATTTTGCTGCCATTGACCTGCTAAATGATGACAGCTACCTTTTCTTATCACTTCTCTTTAAATCCAAAGTATCTTAAATACTTTAGTCATAGCAAGAGTACTGTGTAATCCAGGCAGCAAACTCGTGGATGAAAATTTCTAAGCGTCTTTGAGTATACTTGATCTGCATTTTAAAAAGGAAGTGCTTACTTTGTCTTTCCAGGAAATGCCTGTATGCTCCTTCCAAAAAGTACCTCCAGAGGAAGGCTGAGAAATGCTGCAAATGGTCCTGTTAATTCCAGACGCTGTAAGTTACACAGAACAGTGGCATAGTGCTACATAATACAGGGTGGGAAATGAAATGCAGATACAGCATTTGTTTAGAAGAGTAAAACTCATAATTTTTCCCCATGTAAAAGTCTATTTAATTAGAAACTTATGAAATATTTTAATCACCTCTGTTTACCTTCTGAACAGTTTTAGCTGGATGACAGTTTCAAGATTACTGAAATTAGGGTGCTAGATTTTAGTGAATTCCTGGAACACATGTTATGAAATCATGAGAAACAGAGGCTTTGAGTCTTGTCTTTCAATTTAAACCCACAGCAAGAAAGTTAATTAGCAGACTAGAACACGAGAATTATCCCTCTCACTTACCTTTCTATGCTGCTTACTCTCCAAACTTTTTAAAATAGGAACTGCCTTTGTTATCCCTCTGTACCATATCCATTTAAGATACCATTTTGTCATAAAGCTAGCATGGAAAATTTTGACTAAGCTTAAAAAAAAACTCCTTTGGATTTTAGTGGTTCTTTTTTCCATGTCTATTTTTGTAGGTCGATCCACAAAAGATTGCTTCTAATCAAATTCTTTAACAGATACAGTTCTTGTTAACAGCAGCAGAATTTCTGATCAACGAATGAGGAATGAATCAGTCTGAGACTTAGGAAACACTGTGGCCTGATTCTATTCTGCCTTACACCAGAATTATACTACTGGCATAATTTGGACAGTCAAAGGTCAATGTATTTGACTTGGCAGTGTAGGAAATTGAGAGAAGCAATAATAAGCAGAAAGGCACTTTTCCTGTATCGCCTCTACTCATGAAAAAGTAATTTTTCTCCATTCCATATATTCACTTTTAAAACTCTATATTCAAGTTGATCTTTCTCTGATTTCCTGGCACCTTCTTGTCTCTATTTTTCCAGTATATCACATCACTGCTAAGGGTTTCATCGAAGTTCCTTGTTTTCTAAAGCGGCACAAACTCAGAATTTATTTAGTTTTGTCCTCTGCCAAATGATGAAGCAATGTTCTTTTTGTGGGGGACTGCCCCACAGAACCTGGATGCTGTAGGCATCATGCATAGTCCTGTTCCACTTTGTGTTCTGCCTTGGGAAGGCAGTTCAGAGCATGAAGCTGGAAGGGACCAGCAGCCTTTTCTCTACCATAACCCCACATCAGTTCTAGATAACAGAGCTTGCTATTTTCACATGGATTTACACACAGCTTCAGTTCTTAGAATCTGGAGCTTCTGTTCTTGAAGGAGTTTCAAGAGAGTGAGATGAGAAGTGCAAGAAGTGTTACAGTGCTATGGTTGGCCTGTTTTCTCCTCAGCTGCTGAGTGCAGAGTCAGCAGGAGCTCAACAAAAAAGCCTCCTCAGGTTGCCACTGCAGTGCAAACAGAAAGTGTTGATCTTGACACTGATCGAGACGTGGTGAGTCCTTGGACTGTGCCTGATGATATCCAAAGAATACTTCAAGATACTCATGACTCTGTGTTCCAGGTAGAGTACCTACTTATTCTATAAACTGTTAGACACTTCCCACTTAACACTTCATTTACTTCTGCTTTATGTAAAATGTGGTTCTCTATTCAAAACGTGAGTGAGATAGATACAGAGGGACCTATATGGTGGGGCTTCAGTAGAACCACATTATTGGTTTTTTACAAGCAAAGTCGTTCGTGAGCCTTGAAATTGAATGTTCTTTTTAACAACTGTTTAGGCACATTGCCTGCCCAGGCAACAGACACCAGTGGGGGGGCATAAACAGGAAAATAGATTGCATTTGTTGCAGAATCATCAGACACATAACTTGATTTGGACATGTTTTAAGAGGGGGTCATTTCTGCTCTCCACGAATGAAGTACAATGACCAGTTCACCTCCTCCTCCCCCAGCAGGCCTCTGCAGTGCCGGGTGTGAGTTTCTCTCCTCTCGGCAGCATCAACACCGACAGCGTTTCCGAAAGCACTGGGAGCATCCTCAGCAAGCTGGACTGGAACGCAGTAGAGGCTATGATAGCAGATGTGGAAGACAAGTGAGCAGCTCTCAGACACTGTGCTCTTCCAAGCAGTTGCTGGTGTTTGGGTTTTGTTTTTCAAAAATAGTAATTGTTCTACTTAAAATGGATTGAGGCCTGCATTGGTTTCCTTCTTAAGCAGCATGGAAACTCGTTCACTGTTTTCCAGCCTTGCCTGGAAGAAGCTTAATTCCTTAAAATGTAGTTTTCCTTCCAGATATCTTCAGGTCAAGAAGAACTAAATATAGTTAGTAAAGGCAGACCCACAGTCTTAAACAGATTGGGGTCAGCTGCTTTACATAGAAACATATATAAACACAACAAATGTTATTTTATTTTAAGAGCAGCATATAGCTGGTTTACTTTTGTATTTAATATTTAACATTATTATGAAGTTATTTTTGTAACATAAGGGTTGTGATTAGCTGGTTTAATAAAAGTGATTTCATTAATTTCTGCTAAAAGTTATTTATACAAGTACCACTAATAATTATTGCTGCATACCACTAGACTGTATGTGTACATGTGCACCAGCTTCATATTTTAAACTCAAACTTGTGCAGTAGTTTTGAGAAATCTTAAAAGAGTTTTAGTGATTGATAGAAAGAGGTACAAATAGTCACAAATGAAAATGAAAAACAGACTTTTGTTAGGAAAGTCAGGCAGCAGTGTGAGACATTAGGGGCAGGGACTTACTGGAGTAAAAACAATATAGCTATTCATCCATCTGCAGGAGACTTCTGTTTATATCTCCTCCAGCAACCCCCAAGGGTTTGTAGGAAAAAATTCCCGTGTGCTCAGTGACCATCAAGTAGCTGTGATGTCTGAACAGATGAAGCTGTGGTGGCTTTTTCCCAATAGCTATAGTTTTTGTAGTGAAGAAATCTGAATTTTTCATGGAAGTCAAAGGTGTATTAATTTCCAGTGGTTAATTACTGTCACTCCAAACTGTAATAGTTAAAAACCCTAAAAATTTCATGTTTCCAAGTGAAGCTGCATCTTGGCAAACATCAAAAAATAAGGTTCAGAGGGAGACTGTTACAGGATTACACAGGTGCCAGGATAGAACAGACAGTTCCTGTAGGCTCAGAGGTCCAGACTGGCCATGTGTCTTTTACCTATCCTCAGAATCTTCATCAGCTTTTCTCACAGGATTGACCAGAGTGCAAAACCCAGGATTGGGTTTCATCATCTTTACATGAAAGGGGGCAGTGCCTTCACAGGGCCAGTCCAAGCATGAAACTGCGACTTTAACCAAAGTGTAAAATGTGTTTCTTCAGAGTGGCAGCAAACAAATAACCAAAAAGTATTTTCTGTTCTTGATGGAAAAATACCGGTTTAGGTAAGTTATGGAAATCTTGTTATGCCCACAGCCATCTGTGAGATGGAAGAGAAAGCAGTCAGTCCATTTCATTTTAACAGGGGCATAGGAAATATTTGTTGATGTGCCTCCAGATCCACAGCATCACAAAAATCATTAGCACAAGGGCAGAGAGGCAGTTCAAAGACCTCCCAGTCAGGATGACAGCACTGAACTCACACTTTGCCTGAGCTGTGGCAGCAGCAGAGCCTGGGCAGGCAGAGCTGTTCCTGCAGAGCCACAGCAGTGAGGAAAAGCACTTGGGACTCATGAGGGGATCAAGAGTGATCTCTTCACCAAGGTGCTTCCATGGACCCTCAAAGTTTCTTTTGCCATTTCTCTGCTTCTATAATGCCACTTTTAGGGCTGAAGAGGAGGAAACTGTTTAGAATGTCTTTTTGTAAGAGAAAGAGTAATTTGAAATCAAAGTCTTGAAATAGACATTAAAGAACCCTTGAGGAGGGTCTGCTGTCATAAGGCTTGAACAAATAAAAATCTGTTAAATCATTGCAAACTTTTAGAAACAAATTTTTTAAAGCCCACTTTCTCTAATGTCCTAGTAAAGGTAGATAAAACACAAGTGTATATGTATTTGCTGATCTGAACTGCTTTGCAGTTCAATTGCCTTGTTACTCGCTTGATTTTCCAGGGCCAAAGTTTCTGTTGCAAAGCTGAAAGAGAAGTTAATGCTTATATTCAAATGTGAAGGCTTAAGATTTTCCTCACGCGCCAAATTCAGAATTTGAAACTTTGGAAAAGGAATAACTTGGTAAATTTTCCTTCTTTATCCAGCCTGCTTAATTTTTGGCATCCCTTAGGGGTTTTTTGTTAGTTTTTTGTGGTTTTTTGATCACAGCCTCTCACCTGTTCCACTGACTCACCACCTTCAACAGAAAAAATTCTTCTGTATATCTAGCCTGAGTTGATCCTTTCAGTTTAAACCCATTACCCCTTGTCCTACCACTACCTATCTATGTAAAAATCCCTCTCCAACTTTATTGTGGGGGCCCCTCCAGGTACTGGAAGGAGCTCTAAATTCTTCCCAGAGCTTTCTCTTTTCCAGGCTGGACAATCCTAGCTCTCTCAGTCTGCCCTCAGAGCAGAGGTGCTCCATCCCTCTAATCATCTTCATTCCCTCCTCTACACTTGCTCCAGCAGGAGCTACCCTAAGCTGGGACCCCAGCTCTGGATGCAGAGCTCCAGCTGGGTCTCACCAGAGCAGAGCAGAGGGGCAGAATCCCCTCCCTCCCCTGCTGCCCACGGGGCTCTGGATGCAGCCCAGGACACGTTTGGCTTTCTTTGCCAGGAGTGCCCTGGATTCCTAAAAACACTTAACATTCCCAAGCAAATGTTTATTTACACTTTGCACAGAATAAATGTTTAAAAACATAACTTTGTTTATTTTCATTTTGGGTTAGTGGTGGGCATAGGAAGTCTTCAAAGTAGCCTCTTTGGGAAAATAAGAAGAAAAGTGAAGAATAACATTGCGAGACACAGATGAAATCCTGGCTGTTCAGTTACAGTATCTGTTCTGCTCTGTGGAGCTGTCAACAATCTGGATGCTGCAGGGGAATGCACCAGCAGCAATTTGCTGATGATCCAGACTGGGAGGTGCTGTGGATCCTTTAGAGGGACAAGAGGCAGAGGGATCTAGACAGATACCAGCACCGAGCAGTCTTAAATGGGGTGAAATTTGACAAGACAAACGCTGAGTTCTGCACCTGGGATGGAGTAAGGCCGGGCACAGGGCTGAAGTGGCTGAAGCGGGCGAGCAGTGGCCGGGCAGGGCACAGGGAGGTGGCGCTGCCGGGCCGGGCCCAGCGCGGGCCCGCAGTGCCCGGGCAGCCCCAGCACAAAGCCCAGCCCAGCCCCGAGCACGGCTCCGCGGCACAGACAGGGAACGGCCCCGGGGCTGGGCTGGGGCCTGCGGGGCGGGAAGGGCCTTCGGGGCATCCTGAGCAGGGACACACAGCTGGAACTCCTGTGAGGAGCACCTGAATTCTTTGGAGAAGACTCCGCAGAAAGTCCTTTGGAGAAGAGGAGGCTGAGGGGTGACCTCACTGCTCTCTGCAGCTTCATGATGAGGAGGGGAAGGGCACAGGGAGGTGCTGAGCTCTTCTCAATGGCATCCAGGGGCAGGATGCTTGGGAATGGTTCACAGCTGAAGCAGGGGAGGTTCACACTGGATACTACAAAGCATTTCCTTACCACAGGGGTTGTGAGTGGTCACATAGAAGAACAGGCGTCCCGGGATGTGGTCAGTGCCCCAAGTCTGTCAGTGTTAAGAAGCATTTGGACAGTGTCATTAGCAATAGGCTTTAACTTTTAGTCAGCCCTGAAGTGTTCTTTGGATTAGCAAAAAGGTCTTTGGAAGTGGCAGGTGGATTAAGTGATTGTTGTAGATACCTTCCAACCATAGCACTTCAGTTTATTCTGTTCTATTCTAGTCTATACTAGTCTAGTCTAGTCTAGTCTAGTCTATTCTTGTCCTGTCCTGTGCTGTCCCAATGATATTGAAATGCCAGTTTATTTTGTTAATCAAACAGTGAGCAGTGCAGCATCTGCCAGTTAATGGCAAGATGATGGGAAAAGTGATGAACTTTACACTGGGGTCATTAACCCCAGCAGTTCCTTGTTGTCTTTTACCACAGTCACTATGTAAGAAACCTCATTTAAAGCATTAAAAACCTGTTTTGTTCCTTACACGGAAACATGTAGAAGTACAAATTCTCTTTTGAGTATTCAACTTGCTCATCTGCATGTGCATATTTACCCACTAGGTACAGGATGACCCAGATGTTTCCCAGCTGTGTTTGTGACTCTCTGTCAGCCCTGTAGCCAATGCTCAGAGTGCCAGCAGGATGCCTTCTGTTCCCATTCCCTGGGGACACCTGGCAGATGCTCCTCAGGGCTGGCAGGACCAGGCAGCCCCTTCTTGCCTGACACAGCCAGGTCGGTGCCACAGCAGCGTCATTGAAGGCACCGCCTGAGGCTGCTGCCATGGACACTGCACTGAGATTTGCTGGGCTGGGTGCTGTGGCAACCAGCCACTGCCACTGCTTTTTGGGAATCTCATCCAAAGAAACCTGAACTTCCTTTAGTGCTCTAGTAGCATGACATTTCCATCTGAACAGAAGAGAGGGAAGCTTCACAGATAAAGCATGTGATCATTTTCTTTGGATTAAATCCTGCATAAAGGCTGTGTTCTGTGCATCACACATTTTACATTTTAATATGCTTTGATCTTAGTTTTCTGGGGTGTTTTCTGTCAGAAAGCTTTACAAAGTAAAAACCAACTTATTTCAGGATGTTAAAAAAACCCCCAAAAAACAACAAAGCAGAAATACAAGTAAAACCAAAAGCAAAACTTAAAAAAATCTACTAACCACACCCTAAAAAGAGATGTTGGAGACAACACCCAACACCAACTTTAAAAACCAAAAAAGTACAAGAATTAAAATAAGAATATGAAAAAGACAAAGCAACAAAAAGTAAGAACATATTACTTCAACTATTTTGGTTCTTTCATATGACATCTTGATTATTAAGGGAGTCAGGGATAATGAAGTCAAAGGTATTGGCAGAAGTGTCTCTAAGCCAGAGCTGTGGCTGAGATATTTAAACTTAGAGATTAATAACAAGATGTCAAATTCTGTGAAAAGACAGATTAAGATACACAGGGTTGGCATTTATGTTTTTTCTTTAGAACCACTGGCCACTGAAGAAATAGTTGGGTTTCAGTAGGAACATGCAAGGGAAGACAAGGGAAGTTTTCTTTCAGGCTCCCTGTCTCCTCAAAGCCACACCCACACCTTCTGAGGATGGAAGGGAGTGTCTTCAGCTGTGGAATTTTAAGGATCCTACATAGGCTTCAACAAATGGTGTGTGGCATTGGAATGTGTACGCAAGGTAAATCTGCACTACAATTTGTAAAAATTTGTAGCAGAAAGGAACAAAACTTCCTCACTACCCAAACAATAAATACAATCCTAGGACTTGCTTTTGAAATAATATTGTCAGTTTGAGATAACACACAGGAGGTAGAGCACCAAAAGACTACCCTGAGCCTCACCTGGGAATTTTTCAAATACACTAAAATAAGAGAAGGACTTTTTTCTTTTTCTGATATGGAAAGACACAACTTATAGATGGAAGGAAAGTTCAAAAACTATTTAAATTTGAAAGGGGCCTGCTGAGAGGAATATATGCCATATAAGGACCAATTATGTGCATCCTCCTAAAAATATCTGGTATGACATTAAATAAGTGGTGGCCAGAATGGATTTCCCAGCCAAGACTTAAAAATTACTTTTCCTACTCAAAGGTAGGAAAAACTTAACACTAACCATGGAGGATCCTGTAACTGGGATCAGTTGTCCAAAGGAAAAAACCTCAGGATATAGAAGCCTGTACACGGCTGGTCTGGAAAGTTTGGTCTGGATGACTTGGAGGCTGAACATAGACGTAATAACAACTTCTGCACCAATTATTTCATGCAGATTTCAACTCGAAGGGAAGCAAAGGAATCCTCTCTCTTGGTGTGGAACAACAACAATACTTACAGACAGCAAATAAAAAGCCTTGATGAGGAGTGATCCAAATCTCACAGAACTCGATATTACATGAATTTGTTCTGCAGGTTTGTCAGTGGAGATGGAACTGCAGGAACTCATTGCACAGGTGATGTTCAAAGCTAACCTTGAATCTGAACATCCACCTCCACATAAGACCATTCAAAATAAAAAAAACCCTCTCATAAATAAGAAACAGATTTTCTCAAGGAATCATGATGCCTTGTTTGCCGGTGCTCACTGAATACATTTAGTCTAAGCGGGAAACCTTTAAATGTTTCCCTCTGCACATGCATTTCTGGCTTTCAGGAATTAAAGTGCAGTGAAGGACTATTTCTGTACAATCATGAATCCTAACAAGAGAAAAAACATGCAAAATAAGAGACTGAAAGAACACCTGCTCAAAAACCCATGTCTTCAGTCTGTGCTTGTGAAGTCAAATGAAAAGCAGAAAACAGGCGCCCCGTATGATTTCTCAAAAATGAACTACACATAGTGACAAAATGGGGATGTTTCCAGCAAATTTTGTAATCTTTTGTAGCTGGTGAGAGAAATACAAATAAGGGATAGGTTAAAAAAATGCAGAAGCCCTCTTGGGAGAAGGGGAAGCAGGAAGTGCATTGGAAGTGAGCTGATGGACAGCGTGGGGAGTGAGGAGCAGCCAGCAGCAGCGGTGACCCCCCCAGCACAGCTCAGCTGGTGACCGCAGCTGCTGCGAGGCCGAGGCTGCGCTGCAGGCACAGCTGCACCACCCTGTAATGGCCAGTCCCCAGGAGAGTGGGGCTCAAATCAGATCAAACACCTTTCTGGATTTTAGAAAGGAGGATCTTATTTCAAAATAGAAATATGAGCCTTTCAACCCGGCCGCATAAAGAACCGCGATGGAGGACACTCCTTGGAAGCCCAGCCCGATTGCTTTAAAGAAGAAACCGCTGGAATACCTTGGGTCACTCAGTGCCGGGCGCTGCAGCTGGGACAGGCAGCCACTGGTGACGTTCTGCTGCAGCTCCAGGGCAGGGAGCGCCTCCCCTGGGATGGCTCCACGCCACCCTGCTGCTGCGGGTGGCCCGAGCCAGCTCAGGTCCTTGCAGGGTGAACCCTCCCCGGGGCCGCCCGCGCCCCCGAACCCGCCGGGCAGGGAGTGTCTGGAGGGTACCGGACCCCATAGTCTGGGTGGCTGCGGGCAGGGCATGCAGCTGCACCGCCCCTGAAAAATGCAGCCATTAGAAATGACGGAGTTATGTCTGATGGGGTGAACACAGACTGGCAAGAGTTCTCCAAGAATAATCCCAAAATGCATTCCCTGGACGATTTACAGGTGCCCAGGCATAATTTGAGCACTTTGAGTATACTGAGAAAGGGATCAATGAAGTGTGTGCACATTCTAGGATTAAAAACTTGCAAGTTTCATTTCGGAAGGGTCCAAACTGAACTCTTAAAACATTTATTTTAAATAAATGAAATATGAAAATACTATGAACTTATTTGTATATAACAATAACACTTTAATATTTAATCAAGGAATCATGAGATCTAAAAACTCACTACTAACATTAAGAACTCACCCATTACAACTCAGAACTTCAATGATAAGATGACAAATTCTCTGAAGGACATGGAAACGCTCATACGATCATGGTGTGGCTCTTTGGTGAGTGGAGGAACACTAGGATATAGGAATTGTGGTTTGCACTCCTGCTATGTGTAGGGCATGAGAGTGTTGGGACATAGGGAAGCACGGAAAAGATGTTTGTCCAAATTCAGCAACACTAAGATCTTCCTGGGACTCGGAGTCACAGCAAAGGATCAGCTGACCTCATCTGTCCGTTTCCCTGGAATATCATTAACACATGCCTTTGGCAGAATGTCCTGCTGTTAACCTGCACCAGATGAGCCAGACCTGGTTAAAAACTTTTTTTTTTTTTTATATGACCCACAAACATATTTAAGAGCTGTTTTAGGGCTGACAAGTATTTTATGTTAGAGCTACTGTTTAGCACAACCTAATTATTCCACGGTAACAATATTCTAACTAGTGACACCACAAGAGCAAAACAAAGGCTAAGGTTTGACTCAAATTTTAAAAATTTAAATAGCCTTTTTTAAAATTGCCACTCACTAGAATACTTATGCTGAGTATTTCCGATGTCTACTCTGTACACATTAGAGTTGTTAATATAAGCAATAAAGAACCTCAAAAATACAAAAGGGTGTTATTGAATAATTTAAAAAAATATTTATAATTACAGTTCTGTCAAAAACTATTGTGATCTTGAAAATATTCAAGAATTATTCTGAAATTTTACAGTACTGAAGTGGAAGATTAAAAATAATAATTTCACTCTTATTTAGATTGTGGAAGTGTCTGTGTTTTCTTAAAAAGTACTAGTAATATGGCTAGAGTTAATTCTAAAGACTTATACCCCTTAGTTAGGTAAGCTACTGCAACAAGTTCCATGTACAGATCCTGTACTCAAAGGGAGAAAGCAGGAAGAATAAAAAATTCAGTTATCTTATAGTTATATATGTAAAAATCTATAGCCATACAGTGAAAAAATACTACAAAGCTATGTCAATGCAAAGGAGTAAAATTGTGTCACTGGCTCAATTACTGCACTGCAGCACTTAAACAAAGAAAACAAACCAAACCAAACACTTTCTCGTGTAGAAGAATCCTTATCTTGGTATGTGCTGTTGCTACTGATGTGCTCCATGGTGGTTCAGACTGCAGCTGCTACTCGAGGCTGAGCCCTGCACTGACGGCACCGGCGTCGAGAGCGGGCACTCGACTCCATCAGCCCGGACACACCCAGCAAACGGGGGTTTGCTTCCCAAAATGGGGCACTGCTGCCTTTCCCTTTCACAGCAGGCAACTAGAGTATCGTGACTGGCAAAACCATGCTAGGGTAAAATTCAACTCTTAACTAGTAAGAATAATGTTCAATTTATTTAACCATCTGTAATCAACTTTATAACTGTAAATTATATAACAGCCATCACATCTCATCAAGGAGCATGTATGCCACTGGTATACAATATAGTAATGGTCTAAATCCTCTCCACTAAGACAACGTTAGGCTTCAGATTTATATTGTTTAATTATAACTTCTTCCTGATAATTTTATTCCAATAAATACAAAGCAATTTGAATCCCCCATCTTTGCTATGAGAAATGCCACATTAAATTAACAAGGAAATATTTTTATTACCTATTAAAAATAAGATGTTTAAATATAATTGCATCAGAAATTACTAACAGCCAACTTAAACTTAAACTGCAACTGTATGAAATACTTGGGTTTATCACTTGGGAGTTTCCTGATGAAGTATTTTCACCTCAGCTTATCAGTAATATCTGACATGTCATATAACCCCTCTGGTCTCCAAGTATGAGTTTGCCAGTATAAGAGCTGCACTTGGCCCTGAGAAATATAGTCTTTCATTGTTTGCTACAAAAATGTTCAGTTTCCAGACCTGCAGAGGACTGGCTCCTGCTTCTTCTGCTTCTCCCTCCTTTAACAATACCGATCTTAGCCCAAGAGGAACCTTTTTGTAAGGTGAAGAGAACACTATCAAACAAGGAGGTGCTAAAACATTTCTGTTCAGAAAAATTCCACTGGTTAAACAGCAAAAAGGCACTCCCCAACAATTTACTAACTGGATTCTAAGGAGTTAGCAATAATTTGTTTAATGTGTTGTTTTGGTTTTTACATATAAATATTTTGGAATACTGTTACTATTCCTTACAAAGTGGATAATGTATTAGAATTCTGCAAGTTAGTTTCATAAAAACAGCCCCCTACCATATATTAAATTTTTAAAAGAAAAAAAATAGGAGAAAAATTATGTTGAGGAACACATATTTTCAACAAATAATTTTGAAAAGACAGCAGGGTTTAATAGACTCCTACAAAGTTTAGCTGTTTTGAGATTTTTTTTCCTGTTTGCAAATATGCTGCTTTTCTTGCTCTCTAGGAAGACAAACTGCTTATGAAAAGTTGTGGCAAGGCAGTTGAGGCAAATGCTTCTGAAAGATTTCAATAACAGTTTTTTCAATTTACAAAATGTGAAAACAATTTTCAATTAGTAAAAAAAATAGTCTAATATACAAACATTTTTTAAAAAATTCATTTGTGAAGGAATGTAGTGTAATTGCCCAGACTCATACCCATTCACTCAGGCTCTGGTAGCTGGCTCCTCTTGACACAAGCCTCTCTGTATCAACCCAGCAAAATGCGTACACGGCCGGTTCGCCCAAGCAGAAGGGTCATTCAGCTTTCCCCAGATTTGAACTATCATGAATTATCACTTGGACAGCATTAGAAAGAAATTGAAGCATACAAGGAATAAACTATAGTTTCTTTTTATATCAAAATGTACTCTTGAAAATGTGTTTGGCACAGTGCTAAACCATATAGTTAATACTAAATATTGCAGGATACAATAAAACCCTGGAGTTAACTTGTGTTTACACCCTTTTAGGGATAAAAATAAAAAGATAACCAATTATTCAGAAGTCAGCCTATACAAACTGTATAAACAATATTTTATGTTTTGTTTTGAAAACCACTGATATAGTAAATTTTACATAAAAGACTGCAAAATAATATAAATGGATTTAAACAGATCTTTACAATAAGAAATTCAAATGGAAACAGACAAGTAACAAAGAGAAGTAAAAAAATTTATTGCAGTATTCGTTCCACCAGATTTGCTGGGGATCCCTTTTCTTGTATTATTTCAGGGTGACCTAATACATCAAAATCTACATTTACAAAAACTCCTCCTGCAGATAGGTCATAGATACTGCATGCTTTTTTTTCTTTTTTTTTTTTTTTCAGCAGAATAAATTATATATCCAGGAGATTCTGCCACTTTACAGCCTGGAAAAACAATGCTTTCCTGGAAACTGGGCTAAGCTAAAGAAAGCCATCCGCTGCTAGGTTAAACTCCAAGAACACTTTATTAAGAACATTAACAGACTAATTTCCAACATTCACTTGTTTATTTTTTTTAAACAGAAAGGTTTTTTTTTCAAGATATAAACAATTTTTTGTTAAACTATAATACAGTGGGAGTAAAAATGAACTGAGAAGTTTCTGCTGCACAACAGCGAAGGAAGCTCCCACAAAAATGTTTACCAAACATTTCCTTCTTTTTTCCCCGCGTCCCAGGTTCCATTCTTACTCTTCATTTAACTGATTTTTTTTGCCAGAAAGTTGATATTTCAAGTTTTTCTGTTATTTCAATTCCTGTAAATTTGGCTGCATGTACAAAATCATTAGCTGGAAGTTCCATCCTTGGCGGCATACAGCGATCGTAAAGTCTGCACAACTTTATTAGTCAGCTTATTAGCACTCGTTAGAGCAATTTTTTTGTAAATAATGTCTGACTCTTTAATAGTGTCTACCCAAGGCACCAGTTTGCGGCCATCACGGCGCTTAGCCTCAGTCCAGGAGCCACTGTAGGAGCCTGCCATCCACTGAACACTGAAGCCATTGCTGGTTTTCTGTACTACTCTTGCAATTTGTGGTCGGTCTTTGTACTTTGGACAGCAAATAGCGATGACATCCATGACATCAACACTTTCATTCATCTGTGCTGCCAACTCCGTAGAGTCTGAATTTCGTTTTGACCTTCTCAATGACTAAAACATTGGGGGGAAAAAAGACCAAGTGTTACACAAAAGAACTTTAGTGAAATTATTGCTTTTATTGCTTTTAATCCCTTGACGCCGGGAGTTGGGATTCCCCGGCACACATTCCATTGCCGGCAATGAGACGCACCGCGACCGCCAGCGCCAAGGGGTTAACATATCCTTGTAAAACCACATACTCTTAATTTGTACCCGTGTCTTTATCTCTTATTGATATATAAAATTATATATACACATGAATCATAAAGCTACATAAAAACTTGGCAACAATAAAAAGGATAACACACAGTACATTCCAAAGGAAAATTAATAACTTTTTATACGGGATAAATCTCATTTTCTAGTTTGGTTTTTTTTTTTATTGTCTTTTCTGTTTAACTTTCTACAAAAGTTGTATAAACGGTTAAGTAGAGAATCTCTATCTACAAAATGCTTTTCTTTTCATGTGGATTACATTACTTGGTGTACATTTAATATAATAAACTGACATTTATAAGCACATAAAAATCATTTTACGTAATACGCTGCGAAATACGTTGACTCCTCCTCCGCCTCACCCCTGAAGTGCCTCCTCCTCTATCCTCCCCATCACTTTCATCGTCCTCTGTCTCAGCTGCATTGTTTTTAGGGCTGCCTCCTCCAAGCAGCGAGGTAATTGCTTTGTTCCGAGCATTTGTGCTAGCTGACACCTCTCCATCTTCTTCCTCTTCATCAGGATCCAAGTGTTCCATAAGGAGCTTGAACTATTAAAAAAAAAAATCAGTTCACTTTGTAACTTTAAACATGGACATTTACATCATATAACATTATGTTAGAAACAAGTAGCAACATAAAGAAACAGGGTGAAACAAACAGCAGACAACTTGAACAGCTTATGTTGTGTTCTACAAACTTAACTTCCTGATTTTTCCTTTGTAGATACACAAAAGATTTCTTCCTGTGTTTCCCAAATGGCAAGTTTTCTCTAACTGTTATTGGTGCAGGGTGAGGGACAGTTAATAAATCACATTCTGTTCCCATGATGAGAGAGTCAAGAATAAAGTGAACATGTAATATGGGAGAAGTATACAACACGGATACCAGAAATTGGAAAACAATCCAATAAATATGAATATCCTTTAGCTGAAATTAATTATCGTTGAGTTTAAACTTACTAGAAATCTTTGAAATACAGTCCTGCTAAACACTCTGAAAGGAAGATCCACTTATCCCATAAGATAATCAGAAACTTATGATTTTGAAATATACTTTCAAGTTTATACTGTGTTAAAGGATTTCAGACTTTCTGCAAAGCAACTTTACTTACATCTAAGTACTGTTTTACTATACTCCTCTTCACTTCTTCTGTGATCTTGGAATTAGCCATATCACTCCGCAGAAAATCCAAAGTTTGTTTTGGATGGAAGTGCACTCCTGTCTTCCTGTTTATAGCTTTATCATAAACTTTTGCAGATTCAGATGGAGAATATTTTTGAATTTTACTGTTTAAAGAAAACAAAACAGAAGACCTTTTAAGGAAAGTCCAGAGTAATTAGAACAAAAAGCTTTTAAAATCTCCTGTATAAGTATTTATCTTTGAATCATTCTGCATCTAATAGATGTAAGTAAGAAATTAATAATTGGGGTTTCTTAAGCTTTTTCAACTTAATAATTTTTTTCCTCTGTTACACAAATGTATTGCTTAAACAAGTAGTTACAATCAATTTAAATAGATGGAAAAAAGTTCTAAATAACTCACTGCGTAACAAGTGTCCTATTATCTAAATAGCCTTACCTATCAGAGAATCCACAGAGGTTCTTTAGATGCTGTTTCAGCATCAGAAGTAATAATATGCCTTGGGAGACATTAGCAAATTCAATTAAAGGAGCTGAATTTTCAGGTAAACACTTCATCACTGAATTTATATCATTTTCTTCATCAGAATCTGAATCAGAGTCCACTCGTTTCCGTAGCCTCCGAGGCTTGGAAGCTTCCTCCTCACTTTCACTCCCGCTCCCACTGTTACTGTCACTCTCAGTCTCCTCATCCGATGAAGGCTTTCTGTCCTTTTTTTTGTCTTTCACCATAGACTGCAAGACAGAGAAGTTAATGCACATTCCAAAATCAGAGGAAGTAATATCATGTATGTTCTTAAAATAATCTGTCCAAAATCATTACTAGCTTAAATTAGTGAGAATTCCCTGAACAATGTTATTGATTTATAACTTGATAGTCTTAAAATTATTTATTTTATTTGGCAAAAAGATACTTAAAAATTTATACAAAACCCAGATTTTTGCATAAGGTGCATAAAGAAGGAACTGAATCAACAAGCACTCCCCTGGTATGTTATAATTAGAAGACTACTTAAGTTCATTAGCAGTGACAGCAAAATACAGTAGAAGGCCAAACACAATAAATCAGGAAGAAAATTCTGGTTTTCTTTCACCTGAATATAATTCTGTGTATCATGGAGATTTCCACATGTACTTTGGTGTCTAAGCTGGTTTTAAATCCTTGTATCTTAAAATTCTATGATACTAATTACACTGCTGACCAAAGTGATCACATTAATAATGAATTAATATTGCTTAACAATAATCAGCTGCCCTATGCCAGTGTTCAAAGCCAGACTGAGTAGGGTTCTGAGCAATCTGGGCTAGTGGAAAGTGTCCCTGCCAATAACAGAGGGTTGGAACAAGGTGATCTTTAAGGTCCCTTCCAATCCTAGCCATGATTCATTCTATGATTACTTGTAGATGTACAGAATTTTACATATGCATTATTACTGCACATAGTATAATTTTTCAAGACAGGATTTCATCCTTTTGGTGCTGGATGCTACACACTGATTCTCAATCTGAAGAATGTATTGTCTCCTTCTAGCAGATTAAAAATCAGCTTTGGTAGGGTGAGAGTTTGAAGCACAGTACTTTTCAGGCAGTGAACTTTCAGGCATCAACTCTGTATTTATTAGTCAAACTGGACATTCTAGAAACTGTTTTGCTTCCTGACAATTTGCACCTTCTACTGTAATAGTCATTCAGGAAAGGAAGACACTGAAGTCTTTAAGAAGCAGAGGCTCCACTCACAGGCTTGTGTGTTGCCATAACCACAGGTACTCTATCATGGTTTAGGTTCTTATGTGCTGCCTTAAGAAATAGTGCCCACTCCTCTCTTACAATAAACAATATATTTTAAAGCTCTCAAGCAACACAACTGCAACTGCCATCAGCTACTTGACAAGAAAATAAATTGCCAACTGGACGTTATTATGAAAATTTTACAAACTATGACAAACCAGTATTCCACAATGATTCTGGGGTCCTGTGCTTTCAGATGCACACAATTAACTGTTATTCAGCCATATTGGAAAATTATATAGATTTGATCTCAAAATTCATCATTCTTTTTTAACAATATAATCAGCATTGCAAGTAGGGTTTTTGACCAGTGTCTACCAGATACAGGTCAGAGAGTGTTGCTTGTTTTTTGACTATTGTTTACATGCCAAGTAACGCAACAGGTTCACACAATAATAATGGTACTGCATTCACTGAAAAATTGACCACATTATAGAGAAGCTTATGTTTCCACCATCATAAATATACTAAAATATAAACACACATACCTCTTTAAATGACTGTAGTAGGTTGCTACCAGAAACTGATAGTGTAATGTCTATATGATGCATTATAAACAGTGGCTCTTCCTGTGTTTGGTAAGGAAAACAGGCTAGATTGTCTGCAATGTACAAAAGCATATTGACCTCTGTTTTCTGGAAGTTAAAGAAAAAATTACACATAAATACATGTAGAAATATCCTGGATTCATATACTTCTGCAGTGTTCCCACCAGTCTAGAGCAAAAAACATGATCACTATTTTTATTCTATATAGTCCCCAAACCCACTATAAACATCTAAAAGTGCAAAATTTAGTCATACCTGAAGATATACTATTTCTGATCAGTATAAAAAGGTACAGAGTAATGCAACATGCACTCTTTTACACAGCTAAATATTAGAACACACTAAAATATTATTACACACCTTACATTAGAAAGCAAAAAAACTACACTGGGGACAAGGCTATCAATAATTATGTCATAAAAATACATCATAAAAGGAGAACCTAAGTTTGTAATGCTGCATTTTAGCTTCTTTTTAAGTGAAGGAAATGTGGTGCTTACTGCAGTATCATCAAAGAGATTGAGTAAAGAAATTAGGAAGGCTCGTCTGTGTTGACGGTTCCCTCGAATCATGGAGTAGAGGTGTGAACACAGTGCACTGGATGATTCATCGTGTCTAAAACCTCTCACAGGATCTTTTGGGCAAGTATTAATTGCCTGTTGTACTTGGTACGACATCTTCATACCAGCCACTGCTTTCATCTGAAATGGAAATATATTTATTTTTATTCAAAACATTGCTTCCAAAGCAGTACTTTATGTACTTTCAAATTAAAATGGAGCATTTATTATACCTAGGACACGGAGAATAAATGAAAGTTATTTTACCTTACTGTTGCCCTTAAAATCTTCCTGATAAAATCAAAATGCCGACACAGTGCTCCAACAGTAAAAAGTGATCTAAGGAGTGCTGGTTTATTGGCAGTAAGTATGATGCCTTTTAAAGGGATACTCATCTGACATTTAAATTTAAAACACACACTGAGGCAATACTACCTTTTGTGGTGGCAAACAGATTTGAGCTTTCAAACACAACTTGTGGCAGAGATCAGAATGTCTTGTCTCTGCTTTGAATGTAAATTCTGCTAGGAACATACACCTAATCTCTTTACCCACTACAGCCAAGTATTTAACTTTAAACTATTTTCAAGAACATTAAAATGTTTTCATACATGAACAGAATATTTTACTATTTGTCCACATGTATATGCTTGGTATCCCCTGTAGTGAAACTAATAACTGATTCCACATCACATGTGTGAAATAAGACTAATAAAGAAAATCAGTGTGTTGGTTTTGGGGCTTTTTCATACATCCAATACTTTCCAGTTGATTTTACACACTTTAATGGTCTTGCTCTAGTTTTGGAACAAACTGAATCTCTAGTTAAGTTGCATAGCCAACTGTCCTCATAGCACCTCTGCTGGTGTTCAGCAAAGTTGTCTATGTGTCTATACCCTGTCTTAAATCCCTAACACAGCAAATTCCAACTGCTAGCCTTCACTTAAAGGGATGCCATCAACAGTGCAATATTCCAAATGGACTGGAGTACAAGGAGGGACATGTGAGAAGTCTTACAACATAGTTTACACATTGAACCTAGACTGGGATCTTCCAAAATAAGGAGGATGCTGCAGCTTAATTTCAGATCTTAAGCAGAACTGGCACTACACCTAAACGCCACAAACTCACATAGCCCTTAGTTCTTCCTTTCAGCAAGATTCATTGGATGTAAATAGCTTCCTATGCTTCCACTTAGATTACAGTTTATAAAGCTTTGGTGCTTTGCACACTCCAATATATACATTCTAAGGACTTCTGTTGACTGTTACATGGTGTTTTCTACTCCACTGATACAGGAAAATCACTGCGAAATATTATGTCCTTGTCACTTGTCCCTACCTCTTATCAAATAAAGGCTCTTAAATACTATTTAGTGGGGAAAATATTACTGTGAATCATAAATTAAAGGAAATTTTGGACTAGAAGAGACACTTTAAATTATACTTATCCTTTCTGTTTCTCAGAACACAAATCTCCAAACAGGGGAAAGAGTTATCTTTATAACTGTTTACAGTAATTTTTTTTTTAACTTTACACTTCTTTTCTGAAGCTGAAACATATTCAAGAGTTAAACCAGTAAAGCACATAACAGTATTTTGTAAAATGTTAAATTAGAATTACTTACGTGAATGAACCCAGCATATTTTTTGTCTATTTCCACCAACTGCTGGTCAGCTTTATTTCGCATAGAAGGCTCTGGATCTGTGCCCATAGCAATTAAGTACGGCACACACTTGAAAAACAAATCAAATGGTTATTCAGAGGCTTTGTACCTTCTCTTTCTCAGTCTTTGTTCTTTGTTTCTACTGCAGAAATTAGAATAGGAAGGTCTATGCAACTTACTACCCTTTTTACAAGTAAACAGAAAAAAGACACTACGAAACACCAGCAGTCTAACAAAGTTGTGAGGTTTCAGGTAGTATTTCTTTTTTCTCAGACTCTAAAGTCAATTTAAAATACAGAAAATTGCATTTAAAAAACCCCCAAAAACCCACTTATGACTGAACATGTGAAATGACTGCAGCATCAAAAATAAATTACAAAACATTATGTAAGCAAAGAATGATGGAGATAATGATTGAAGTTCTGAACTGACTGTGGAATTCCATTGTGTTTGGACAATATGGGGATTGAGGTGGAAGCAAGCTGACACAGGATGAAGAATTAAATAAAGAGAACATATTTTGGCATATACCTCAAAGTTGTAACAGAAATATGCTCCAGTGTACCTATCTACACGCTCTTTAGGTACTGGTTGGGCTTTTACATCTTAATCCAGCAACAAATAAGCATTTGGAATCTCGTAGGCTAACAACATAAAGCAGATTTCAAATTATGCCTTCTGTAAAAGTCTCTTGCTACAGTAAGAAACTACTGAAACATAAGTAGAAGAGAAGACCTGGAAATTCATGTAGCAAGTGTGAAAGCCCCTAAAAACATGAATAAAACAAATTCCCACCACAAAAGCCTATCATACCTGAACAGGATGGATGAGACCTTGGTTTAATGTCAGTGCAATGACATTTAGAGCAAAGTGGCGTACACTGGATTGGTTATGAAAGAAAGCCTCAAGGACCTGTTTGAGATATAGCTGCATGATGGAACTACTCATCCCTGAGGAAATATCACCCATTTCTTTCAGGTCTTCCTGTTTTGCTACTTTTTTCCCTGTAGAAAGGACAGAAGGAATAGTGTATTCAACATAGGATAACCATGTATTTCACCATCACTTGATATACGCCGATTTTCAAGTTTCACAATAAATACACGTTTCAGCTGTCTTAGAATGGGTTTATGATCTCATGAAACACATAGCAGTCTATTGTATAAATATATACCGAAAAAACAGACAAAATTTTAATTCAAGTCTTAATTTCTTAATAAAGTATTTAAAAAAATGTTGCATTTATTATATTTATCTGCAAATTAAATTTAGAGGGTTTTTTTGATAAAAAATATTACCCTAATTACAACAATTATGAATTCTGGATTGCTTCTGGTATTTATACATCTTGGAAGAAAAGAATATATCTATGCATATACCTTTTTTCAATCAATCTAAAATACTTTGGGTACAATACTACTGATCTTTTTACAATTTTAAGTGATTCATCGCAAATATATAGTAACTCTATGCGACAAAGTCAGGTTTTGCAAGGCTCATGAGCACAGAAGAACTCAGCACTTACAGTCTCTGTCCGCCTGCTGCATACGTGTGTCCTCCTCCTGCAAGTATGTCTGGAGGTTTTTTAACACCTGGATTTTTAAGTTTACTGAACAGTTCTTATCTGAAAGAATGCTGTTGTACAGAGTCTTCACTTCTTGTTCGAACATTAAACTTGGATGCTGTATAAATGCAAATCCTAAGAGTGGAGAAAAGAGGAAATGGTTCTCATTATTATAATCTAGAAATTAAAAAGCAGAAGTATTTCTGTTTTTTTTAAGTTCTTCAGAAGAAAGGTATGAAATTTATCTCCTCCTAGCAGTATAGTTCTTCTAGTCCAAACAGTATCGTGCTTCCATACGGACACCATCTGATGCTTACAAGGACTTCTGATCTGTTATTTTTCTAATAATGACATTCTAATACATTTAGAGACATTTTGCTGCAGCTGTAAGATAGGACTTATACAGATGCAGAGAAAATGTGGAAATATCATAATAGCAAAAACAGTGACCAGGGAACACCGTAAAATTGCTTTCATTATTCCTATACCTATTGTAGTCTTCTCTTGAAGATCATCTCAAGTGTTCCCAGGACTATATAGTTTGGAAGACACAACTACAGAACAGTTCTTAGCTGTAGTCTTACCCTTGCCAATGAACTGTCTGTTCTTAAGTCTGTATTTAATAAAGACTCTTCTTAATTACTGGGAGTATATACCATTATGGATAATGTATGTAGATTTAGAAGTGCTGCTGACAAAATCTTATGGGATATCTTAAAAAAACAGTAATGGGAACATAACATCCTAATTTAATTTACATTTAACCACTTCTTTGTTTTTAAGACTGTTTAGGAAAAGGAGACATTAAATGCATTTTTTATGATGACAAAAATTTCAGATTTTAAATGGGCACACAGAAAAAATAGGAATATAAAAGAAAAATAGGGAAATTTGAAAGCAAATAAAATTATGCAAGAGCAATATATAAAAATAGCTGAAACAGGGAAGATTGAGCCAATTTTTTAAAACAGGTTCCATACACATAAAAAGGCAGTATAAGTAAAGGCTAAGTCCAAGGCAAAACCTCAGTGTGTTTCAGGTCTCATTTTAGTCTCAAAACAAGAAGCAGATAAGCAGGTGAGAGAAAGAAAAAAGAGAAGAAAAGAAATAATGGTGATCTTTGGAGTATGTGGTTATGATTGTGCAGTCTAGTGTATATTGTATATTAATATATCAAGTGTATATTGATGTCTGTAACTTGACCATCTCTGTGCAAAGTCCAACCCATTTCTTATAGTTAATTTCAAAAATGAAAAGCATATGGACGTATCTGAAAGGATTCATAAAACTTTATCTTCACTTTAAGAAAACTAAACCGCCAGTATTCTCAGAGAAATTCTTACTTTTCCATCCCCAGTTAACTGGGGAAGAGATCTTACTTGGCATAACAGGCTGTCATAGGAGACAAAGAAAAGGCACCTGCAGTATGTTTTTTTAAGGACTGAATTCACATCTCAAAGACACCGTTAAACCATTTCTCTTCACATTTTTGTTTCCACTCTGTTAAGAATCTTTAGAGTAAGCACTGGACTTGGTTGAGTAAAACATTAACTGTGAAGTACTTAAAAGTTTAGCTAAATTTACTAACAAGTTTATATCCTCAACTTGTTCTGCAAGTACACATCTGGAAGAGAAGCATAACCATAATTATTAACCTTAGGATTAAACTTAATCCTTTAATAGCAGTGGCACATCCTGAGGCAAAGGCTAAAACTGTTGAGTGCCCCTACTAAAGTGACAGGCTGATAGGCAAGTACATTCTTTCACATGACCCTTTTCACTATATATAAATGTTGAGTTAGCTTGATAGTCCTTTTCACTGTACTGCTGCTGGCAAACATTGAATGAGTTTGACAGCTTTGCTCAGTAACCAGCCTGAGGTGGAAATTTGCACTGTCTACCACATCTCCATACATCCAACAGCTACCTTCAGAATCAGTACTTGGATGAAATCAATATATCACTAAAAATAGTGGGGTTTAATTAAAATAAAGATCGATACACATACAGGCAGGAAAAAAAATCTGAAGAATGACTACTGACAAAACAGATCACAGTTCAGTCTATAATTTAGAAACGTTTTTGGCAAATGTGACATACTCCATATCCACAAGCAGAGTGATCATGTCTGTAGTTAGGCATATAGACCCTACCCCAGAACACAGACCCTGATATTCTGCAGAGTGCAATTAAACTGGACTGGACTATATGTAAGTGTTGTGTACATTGACATAATGTCTAGAAAAACTGCAAGTAGTTCAGAGAACCATAGCATTGCTCCTGCAACAGAGGAGGAGCAATGTTCCTCCAATGCCATAAATCCTGCTCAAATCTGTTGAAATGGTCTCTCATAAAATACGTAGTGAAGATTCAGTCTTGATCCTTATCCTCAGAGCCCGCCCTAATGTGTATTGGAGTAGGATCTCTGAAAAGTTGCCTAAACAGCAACATAAAGAGGCAAATTCTTGTCCACAGTTAAATCATACAATGAAGGCTCTATGCCTTGGAGACAACTTATTTTAGACCAAGCTAAAACCATGAACTGAACTCTTCCAGACAACAAGACTTAGCTGCCCAAACAAGGTTTTCTCAGATGTATGATTTTTGTGCCTCAGTGGCAGTTCATTTTGTACTGCAAGTCGCTGAAATGCCATACTAATCTCACAAAGGCCATCCAGCTACTATAAACAGCAGTTGCCTTGATGCCTGCAGAATGTCAGCTCCTACACCCCTAAAATGTTCCAAGCTTTTCCATCCTTTTTTATCTTGTGTGCTGAAAAACAAAGTTTGGAGTTACAACATACTTGCAAGTAGAGTAAAAAAATAGCATCTTCATTACCTTGGAAATCTGCTGCCCTCTACAACTTGGTCACACACCAAAAAAGGCATTCACTGTCAAAAGCACCCAGGCTTCTGCAGACTAAATGCAACTAGCAACCCTTTGACAGCTTTGCTGTGACTAGTTCTTAAACTATGCAGAAGATTTTGGTTTTAAGCAAACTCTTCTCTCACTACACAAATATATGAATTCCTACCGATACACTTGGATTTTTACTAGAGCAGAATAATAAAAAACTATTGATATTTCTTACCAAGACCAATAATGGCTTTTGTCTGTACTTCTTCATCTGAATGCTTCGTGAAATACATCAGCAGTTCAAGTACTTTATCCTTAATATTAACCTGGGCAAATTAAAACAAAAATAATAGCTATTTCAAGCTGAAACACGTTTTTAATCTCTTATAGAAAGCATATATAAAAAAAAGGAAAGGAGAAATACAACTTTACTGCACAGCCCTTGCAAAATCATGTTTTTAAAGACTAGAAAACTATACCACACACAATACAGAAAAATATATACTTTGGGGGGGACTAGGAATTATGTACTTTCGAATTAAAATGAGCATTTATTATACCTAGGACATGGAGAATAAATGAAAGTTATTTTACCTTACTGTTGCCCTTAAAATCTTCCTGATCAAAATCAAAATGCCGACACAGTGCTCCAACAGTAAAAAGTGATCTAAGGAGTGCTGGTTTATTGGCAGTAAGTATTGTACTGTTGGGGTCTTCTTGGTGTTGATTTTTTAATTTAGAAAGTGCACCTACAGTGAAATAAAAGTTTTTATCATGTTTAATTGTGGTGTATCCCTCAGATAAAACTTGTACTCAAAACTGAAAAGTGACATTTATATATTATGATTTTGCTTACCATAGTATCTATTAAAACAGGCCCAGACAAATTTGTAATTCTGGGTGACCTTGTTCACAACAGCCCCAAGACAGCTCACACAGTGCTGAACAACCTAGGAGTAAGAAAGAACAAATAAATTACCTACTTAGAAGTTTAAATTGAGATTCTTGTGAAGTTATGAGAAAAAGCTATGCTGAACTAAAATTCACTATCTAACAAATAAAATGTAATGTCCCTCCCTAGACTGCTCTGAAAACCTACCCAAACTCATTAAAATACAGAAAAAACACGTGGAAGCCCTGGTAAACTAAGTACATCAATTTTTAATGACTCAAAAGTTACTCTTTCTAATGGAGACAAGAATGTATTTATACCGAAGTCATGTGAAATGGAATCAACAGAATAGCAGCAATCAAAAACTTACTGTCATGCCATATTTGATGATGAGTTTCATGAGGTCTTCCTCAATAGTGGCAAGAAAGGTCTCACTTGGGTGCTCCATTAGCGGCACTACAAGCTCCAAGATTTTTGCAACATTGCAGATCACCATGAAATCATTCTGGGTCTGAAACAACAGCATTTATAGTGTTCAACACTTCTGGCCATGGGTAAGTCAAATACTATTAATATGCACTGACAGTTAAATACTGGTAAACATCTAAAAAATTTTATGTATTTTACAACTGCTATTAAATTACATATTATTACAAAATCTAGTTCTGTAGATTTCTAAATCTGTAGTTTACTACAGGTAATCTGGGGGAAAACTGTCTGGATGAGCAGAATTATATTTCTTATCAAGGCTACGTCGGACCTGAAAACCTTCGGGTCTGATAATTTTCTGGAGTCTTACAAGAAATCTAGGAACTCTTCCTGAGGTATGCACATTAGAGAAGACACAAACCTAAAAACCAGGTATCAGCAACAAAATGAAGTTGTGCTATGACTTAATGCATCTTAAAAAAAAAGTAATAATGTGCATAAATGTTTTAATTACAATTAAAATTACTACTGGTTAGTATTGCCATGACTGTATGCGTATTTTAAGTGTGGAATCTATGGAAAACATCTGTTTAAGAAGTTAGAATGCTGCTAGAAATGAACTTTTGACAAATCCAGTTTGCTAATCAGGATGGTATAAATCCTGAATGCTAGTATCAAGTTATTCAGCATGTTCAAGCTGTCAGTGGTAATTCTGATTTATATCAGCCATGAGATTTTTTTACACATTTATTTTTTGTGTAAATACAAAACAAATCATTTGCAACCCATGGAATGAGCTGCAGCAAGTAAATATTTAGGTAAGTCTTTTATATACATTTTTTCAGAAGTAGCTCTAAGAGCCGGTTGTAAATGTGCCTAGATAGCATGGAAAATGCCTGGGAAATGCCAGGCTGAATCTACAGTCTAAGCTGGTAACAATTACCCCCTAAGCCTGCCCTGGGCCGCGCAGCTATTGAAAGGCACTGCTCCCATCCTCATGCTCATCATCCTTGAGCAATGGGTGCATGATCCTGCCCCTAGTCAGAGTGCCAGATCAAAATGGCAGAAACCGCTGCAAGGATTCAGAGACCTGAATGGGGGAAGGTTTCAGTATTAGAGCTCTCTATAATGTCTTAGAGGGGAACACAAGAGCAATAGAGTTAGACTCTATCTTACGGAACCTTATCCTTAGTCTTAAGATTCATATGTTAAACATTAACTACTTTTAAGACTGTGACTGTTAACTAAAAAAATTCTAAGAAACTATTTCCTGAAGGGAGAAAAACTGGGAAGGAGGCAGTAAAGGTTTCAGTTTCATTTGGCTGCAAAATACGGAGGTATAACATGAGGAAGAACATCTTAAAAGCTAAAGGGATCATCAAAAGGATCTAGTAACTTCCAAAACTATGATTCTCATGAAAAAACTCCACAATTTTAAAATTTCTTTTTCTACCTTAAATTTCATCAAGTATACAAGACAGATGTTTATTTTCACGCTCAATTATCTAGGGAAAAGACTGATTTTCTCTACTTACACTACATTTAGTGGTCAGGTATGGCTGCATGGTCATGGCATGTTTGACCATTAGCTGGGGTCTTATTTTGCTGAATAAGAACAAAGTGGTTATGCAAGCAACCAAGCGACCAGAATTCACACCTTTATTGTCAGAATCTGCAAAAGATTAAAAAACACAAAAATGATAATAAGACCAAGTACTGTTTAAGCAATGAAAAACATGTGGCCTAAACACTGTTTGAGTATCTCTTTCACTGCATCTCTTTAAAGATCAAAACAGAATGTTCTTATTAGAAATGGGAACATAATGTGCTACCGTCTACATGCGACAACAAAAGACTTGTAAAAAGAAGCAAAGATGCATCAAAGACATCTCTAGTTTTTAAACTCCTTACTATAAATGTTAGACTAGCCCAGACAATGATTCCCACTACAACCGTAGAACATACTAACACAAAATTTGCCACTAATACTAAAATTTGCTATGTTAGTTTTGATTTTAGTGATCTGAAAGTTTGAACCAATTATTTTAAAAGTAGTTCTACTATTGCGGTTAGCTAGTGAAGACTAGAGAAGTTTTATTATTACAGTGCTTAAAATGTCATCACTTAAGAACAATGATTTATTACCATCAGCTTTTAAGAGGAATTCCAGAACAGTAACTTTTTGCAATGAAGTGATTTCAACAAGTGTTACAGTATCATAAAAAATTCAAAGTGCTTTAGCAAAGCTTTAAATAGTAGTACCTGATAAAGATTCTTCATATTTAAGAATGTGCTCGACCAAATTGTCAACAAGTTGAGTGCAGGCTTTCTTCACAGGTTTATATGAAGCATCCTCTTCTGACTTCAACAACTGCAGCAGATGAAACAAAAAATGGTTTAGTGTTAATCTGCATTCATTTGCATAGGATACACGCTGGTTTTGTAACAATTTCTACAGATGCACGAGGCTTTTAGACTACAAAAATATTTAATTCTCCATAAAACTTATATGGTGAAGAAAAAATTATGGGACGTAAAAAAGCAACATAGATAAAGAAAAAGGAACTGCAATAAAAATCCATAGTAGTTCTATGATTTTTTTTGCATCTGGATTCCAGCTGCTTTTATGCTTAATGAAATAATGCAGAAACTAGCAGGAGTTCAAAGATTTTTAAAATGCTTAGAGAAATAAAGTGTGAATTCAAAACAAATGTTTCTGACACTAAGCTAAAATACCAAATGATGACCTACAACAGCTGTATATCAACACTTTATTCAAACTTTTACATATAAGTTTGGGTACTAAAATTGTGTCCATGAAAATTCTTCTAGTATCTGAGAAAGACTGAAACTATATTATAGCTTTTTCTTCAGTGAAGAGGCTCTTAATGAAGAGGTTCTGATTCATTTGATAACCTGTTTTCATGACATGCCAGGAAAGAGCAGAATCAAAACATTTTCTTGCTTAAAAATTAACCAGTGCATGCAACACATACAGAGTGATATCACAGGTTAAGAGATGTAAACAAACCAAGCTCAATTCTTAGAAATATTGGTATTAGATGTAAATAGAATATAATGCAGAATTAACTTATACTCTGAAGATACAGAGCTTCCATGAATTGTGTAGAAAATACATTGGATGTGGAAATACACTTACCTACTGTTAAAAAAAATTGACATCACTAGATACTTATTTCAGAATTAAGCATCTTAACTGTGGACTTTGTGTTATGTCAGTCATTACTGAAGCACTAATGAAATTAAGCAAACAAATGAAACTCCTCCCAAAACCAAGAAGCGAAATATTTTCAAGAGATCATTTGCAAAGACAAAAACTAATGCCAAAAAAACTGCACCAAGAGAGAAAAAAAAGGTCAGATGTTACAGAGCAGGAACTGAATTTGTCTGTTGTAGGACTGCCCTTGGAGTTCCCCTTCTATGTGTCTTAGAAGCAAAAAGGAACATTAAAATTCTTAACAATGATTGTACTATACATTCAAAATTCATTACTTACATTTTGAAGAAGCTGTTCAAACCAATCATACCCTGTATCTCTACAAGCTGCAACCTGTAAGTATTTTTGAGAATAAACTGGTTAATAAACAAGGCATATGAGAAAAAAAGTATTTCAATACAGACGTCATCCCAAAAGATCAACAAACATGCATACATTTCCATATGCATTAGGAACAATGGAGACCAGAAATTGTCTTCTGCATTCGAAACATAGTTCCCACCATTTAAGTGACTCAAGAATTTGTATTTCATACAACACAAAGCCTATATGCTTTACTGGAGATCGCTATCTCTAATGCAAGGTAAGCCTCCATATTCATGTATAAATGCAATCCTGACACTTTGAAAATGGACATGCATGTGTATCATAGAACCACAGGCTCTCTGGAGTGGGAAGGGATCTGCAGGGATCAAGTCCAACTCCTGGCCTTACACAGCACACCCCAAGAGTCACACCATGTGCCTGAGAGCACTGTCCAAATCTTAAACTCTGTCAGGCTGGTGCTGTGACCACTGCCCTGGGGCTACTGTTCCAGTGCCCAGCCACCCTCTGGGTGAAGAACCTTTTGCTGATATCCGTCCTAAACCTCCCTTGACACAACTTCAGGCCATTCCATTGTGTCATCAGCACCAGAGAAAAGTACACAGACACACACACACATATTTATTTAGGTATATGTGTGTATATATATACATATACACAAAGGTATTTTTATACAAACAAACCAAGCCTTCACTGGTATCATACATCACACAGGTGGTTCAAATTAGAACTGGTAGGAGAACTGAGAATTAAACTGAAATCAAATTGACTGACTTCTTAGACAGAAAAAATGCAAATTTTTATAATATTTTAAAATACTGTAACGCAAAATAAGTTTTAAACCTATAGTTGCAAATAATGCAGCAATTTTTTAATTTGAGATTTAGATCTTTGAATTATTGATGTTAGAACACCTTTTCAGCACAGTGGTTTTATACAATGTATTTTCACTACAAATTAAAGCATTTTTATCTGAAATAGATTTTTTTGTTTTGGAGATATACTATTTAAAAAGCAAGATACAATTATGCAGGCACCAGTTTACTCTGAGTAAAAACAAGGCCCTGTATTTATTTAAAAAATAAATGCTATCAATTGTTTGGGGAAGATTTTAAGAGAAGTTCTTAGGTACACCTAACTATATGCTGCTAGTAGCAGTTTCTGTAGAATGTAATATACAGTATACAAATATACAATATGGTTGTGTTTTATCTGAAGAAGTACTTCATAGAATCTGAATATAGTTTGGTCACAGTTATTATTGCCAAACTATTATTGCCAACAGATTAGTGAACATTGAAAATTTCCTACAGCCTGCTCAATCACATCAATATTTTTGGCATACATTTCATGCCAGGAAATATAGAAGGAAATCCATCTGACATATTAATGTGTTAAAAAAAATACAGATAATATTTCTAAGATACCAAAAAACAAAATTGAATTTTGCACACAACTCAAATTTGTTTAACATACCACATCAGTGATGTTTAATATTTTCCTTGTCATGGCTTCTTTGTCATGGTGTGGAGTTGGAGTAAACCAGAGCTTCTGGAATGTCTCATTTACTAATTTCTGTAGGAAAATAAAATATTAGCAGAAATAAATACAGTTACATTGTCACACAAGTATTATTTCTAATACATCCATACAACAGATATGCTGATGATCTGTGCTTTTTCATACGGAATTATGCAACTTAAATGAGACTGTAGTAGGAGATGTTATCTGAGACAGACCCAGAGCTACTATTATAGGACTTATACTGATCTCGTGTCAAACCTCAGCAAAACGAAACAATGGGAACTGATGCCACAGAAATTAAAGTTACCACCTTCCTGCATTAATTGGTATTCCTCACACAAACACAGCTGAGAAGCTGACAGCTGAACACACAATCCCTACAGCAGAACTGCATCAGCAGTGGTAAGTTCCTTTAGTTCACAAAACAACTGTGACAAGGTGGGCAAGAGAGAGAAGCCAAGTTTCTACACGCAAATATAGGAAGTGTGTCACTCCCAGTGTTTTTGTATGGAGGACAATATAGAATAGAATGCAAGTGCATAAAAATTATTCCAAAATTACTTCTCATTCATGGAATTGTTAAAAGACACTGAAGTTTATGCCTCATTTTTTCTTATTGTTAGTAACATAAGAGAAAGGAGGGGAAAGAACATGGTCATCCTTCCTTTCCAGCAGCATCTTGGCTCTAGCTGTCCATCTGATTGCCGACTTGAGAGTCTTCTCAGAAAGCCACTTTACATTAATGTACCTCAAAAGGTAAAAATATCTGCTGCAGCTTTGGAGTTTTCAAATTTTACTGAAAGTGTGATATTTAAAATTACTACAGGTGTGTCCATAATTACTCAACAGTTTTAAAATTATTTTGCCAAATTAAACAAAATAATCATTGTCAGGTTTATGATTTAACACATTATATTAGGATTATGCCCTTCTGCAAATACACATTGCAGAAAGGGTAGAGTATGAGCACTTAAGCAGTATTTCAGAGGGAATAACTGCCTCACTGAACATTCAGAATTAATATAAAATTAGAACACATTAATACTTTACAACTTTAATAGTTATATATGGCATATATTAATGTCAAGTAGTTAATCTTTACTTTAAATTTATTGATTTGCAGAAATCAAAGTTTTATATGCAAATTTTACTTGATAGAAAAGAGAAGCACCAGAGAAAACACTTGCAAGAAGAAAAAAAAAATCTCTGGAAAATATTTAAAATATTATGATTGTCAGCAAGAAATTACAGAAAAGAGAAGATAGAAAATAAAGAGAAGTTAAAGAGAATTACAGAAAGCTAAAATACTAGCCCTTAAAAATCCCTAAGTCATAAATATTACAAAGGAGAAATGAAATATTTTTTTCATTTTGCCAAAATAGGGAAGCACTAAAGTAACAATAATTAAAATTCTGAAGGGTATCTTTAATCCTTCATTCTACCTTAATGCCTTCTTCATCATTGACTCTCCGAATCATTTTCACACACATCTCTGTGATTTTGGGAAAGGTTGGTTGTTCAATGCAGATATCCCTAAGTATTTTTATGACTCTTTTTCTGACACTGATACCAGTATCCTGTGAAGAGAAAATAATCACACTCTTGAAAACAAATCAGAAACATTAATTTATGTTCTATATGAATTAATATTTGAGGATCACCCAATCTGACTTGCAAAATTCATTTAGAAAAGGCAACTAAAATCTTCTGGAATGCATTTATACAAAAGCTCAGCATAACTTGTTCTGAGGACTCTGGTTGAGTTCCCTGAATGCTGAAACACTTTCTCCATCTACAGCCTCCCATCTAAGAGCTCATGACGTTGCAAATGTATAATCCATTTCTTACCTCAAGAACTTACAAGCCAGATGTGGTGATGCTTTAGCTACTTTATTGGAACACACAAGATTCCCTATAGATTTGGACAGTAACACTTTAAGCCTTTGGATAAAGCTTATGGATAAGATACGTGCAGGCAGTCATTTCCATTTTACTAGGCCTCATCTAACGAGATAGATGAGGAATTTCAATTCGTATCATTTTACTCAAAATCTGTTGAATGTGAATGTCAGGTTTATTCTATGCACATGACCTACGTATTTCCAAAATCCTTCAGAAACTTGTTTTATCATGTAAGTATAGCAGATATGTAGTAACGACTTTATCCAACAGTTAAATTAACACTGAACACCTAGACAAAAAAATTACTTTTTTTGTAAAAAAAAAAATAAACCTTTCAAAACACTAAAAATAGCATAGAAAAGCTGTCCTCAATTATCCATATTTCAGACTTCAAATATGCAGCAAAATTCCTTATTTCACCTAGCTGGTTAAAGCTAGGGTAGAGTTAATTTCTTCTCAGCAGGTGTAACAGTGCTGTGTTTTGGATTCAGAATAAGAATAATTTTGATAACACACTGATGTTTTGGTTTTGGCTAAGTCATGTTTACCTTAAGTCAAGAACTTTTTATTCCCTCCTTGTCTCATGTTCTGCCAATGAGGAGCTAGGCAAAAGAAACTGGGAGGGAGCATACCAGGACAGGTGACCTGAACTGGCCAAAGGGATATTCCGCACCACAGAATGTCATGCCTGGTATATAAACTTGGGGGAGTTATCAGAAAGCACAGACAATCTAGGTTTGGGAACGGGGCTCTGGCATCGGTCAACAGATGGTGAGCAATTTTTTTGTGCAACAATGGTTTATTTCCTTTTTATTATCATTATTTATATCTTTATCATGTTTTAATTTATTTTCAGTTATTAAAAATTCTTATCTCAACATGTAAATTTTGCTGCAATCCTCCTAGGGTGGCGGTGAGAGATGTAAGGGTTGAATGAGCAGCTGCATTGTGTGTGCTAAACTTCTATTTGGGCTTAAACCATGACACAGTTAATTTGAGCACCAATAATGGTATCTAAAGGAATATAGCCCTGGTTCTGATGCAATATGATTTTCTGTAGAAGTTCACCTTTCAACGTAATAAAGCCTTCCTAGATGCAAGTGATGCATTTTAAAAGGTGTCCTTAAAAGCATGATGGCTCACCATTCAAACAATTTCGATTTATTAAACACACTCAGCTAAAAGAAAATTTTCCAGTGCCACTTATTTTACTATGAATACCATAAATCACCATACCAATATTCTTTCAATCAGCATGTCATAATACTGCTCAGCAAGCTGAGGACGACAGAGCACAAATCGGCCAAGCAGCTCCACGGCTGCTTCTCGTACACTGGTGGAGTTATCCATTAGCCGCCCATGAACTCCTCGTTGCATATCCAGCTAAAAAGAACAAAGAAACAAAGATTCAGAATAAGAAATAAAGATCTATTTTAAGGATGATATATACATGGTAGATATTTTCATTTTACCCTGGCTAGAATACTGGGGTCCACAGCAACAACCTCAGACAAACACTTCATGGCTTTTGTTCGAACAGCAATAGCATTTTCACCAAGTACACGCAGAATCTAAAGAGAACAAAAACAAAGACTCTTTTTTTTTGGAGGGTACCAAATAATAATTAAGAGCAATAGCAGACAAATAGTATTACTAAAATAATCATTACTAGAAGTTGAGCTTATCTTCTCAGAGAATAAAAAGGTGCACACAAGTTATGGATATCTACCATGATTTGCTACTTCTATAAAATGGGTTGTAAGGTTCTTAACTTTAAATTCTACTTTCCTCATTCAGTTGTGGCTTTCACCATGGTTCTATCACAGCAGAGTTGGATATGGGCACTTTAGGAATGGCTCTGTATGAAGGTCAATTTAAATAGTGCAACCTAAACTAGTACTGCATTTCAAAAACATCACTTTGCCAGTGTTTGTGCCCTTCCGCCAGAAAAAGCAAGAAATTACACTGGTCAAACAGCAGCTTCCAAAGTGACAGCAACATGCACTGCAAACAACTGGTCAATCTGGGTTTTACTTTCACATCAAATTAAGCTCAGTTTCATGAGTTAATCTTACCAAAGGAGCAAGCATCTTACAGAAGCTGTGAAAATTATTTCAACGCTTGTAATGATCCTCTTACTGTAATTTTGCCATAGCCATACATGAATAAAATAATGTGTGCACATTATCATATACAAAACACATGCAAGAAAAAGAAACCTAATCACTTATGACATCAATACAGAACATGAAAGCACATGGTGTTATCATGGCCTGTAAATACCTCTGCCCAACAATGGACAGATATGGCACATGGCAGGAACGTGTTTGGAACCAGAATCCAGCTGTCTCTCACTATACTACAAATTCCAGTCAAGTTTACCTGTGTCAAATAAATATCGAAGCTCTGGGCAAACGGCCTCATAGAGGCCAAGTAGCGAACAATCAAACACGCATCTTCATAGTCCACAGTATCAGAATTCATCCTGAAATAAATTCCATGTGTTAATCGGGACATGTTCCAAAAAAATTCTTTAAAACTTCAAATACACGGCTAATAAAGAAGTAAGTGGTACTGAAACATACTTTAATGTACTGAACTGAGATGGAGCAGTTTTAATGATGCTGCGAAGAAACTTTTTGCGACTTTCCGCTCTATGCATGATTTGTCCTGTGGTCTCAACATCTTTTGCATGATGAGTTCCTTCAGATGAATCCTCATCCTTCTGAGATTTAATTGCTTTTTCTGTCTCCATAGTTGTATCACGGAACCACTGAGCTACATAAAACTTCCGAGAAAACTGGAGAAATAAAACAGGATGCACAGAAAACAAAACCAACAGATACAGAAAAAGAAAATTAACAGATTTATAATGAAATTTAAGGAATCTTATGCATCAGTGTTATTTTGGAAAACACAATCAACAGTATATGTTAGGGTGACAATTTAACTGAAGCACTATTATATATATAAAATAAAAATAATTTTCTTCAGTACATGTTACTGAAATTATTTATATACATTCCTGAGGAAAGAAAGCTGAAATTTACCACTAATGATGCATCAATTTCTGTGTTCTCATCCAGATAATCTAGTAAAGCCTTTTGCAGCTGTTGAATTTCATCATCTCCTCCTGAAACCTTTTAGAAATAGAATGATAGTTATAAATACAAATATTGCACAGTCCTAATTACCATCTAAAAATCTGCATGTCCACATAAAAAATACAGTGAAGTCAGTTGTTTGCATAATTGTACAGCATGAATAATTTTTTAGCCAATTAGTTATAAGTAAAAAAAATATTAAGTGCAGAATAAGACAGGTTTTAAAACAGACTAACTTATCTGGTTTGTTTTCATTCTATGATCCTGCATGAGGACCCTCTGTCACAGAAAAACAAAACAGGGCAAAACCCACGAAACACCCTTACTTCCTCAATATTATGCTGAAACACCCAAATCCTTGCAGCTGCTGATGTTACAGCAGAAAAAGGTATTATTCTTTTACCCCAAAATGAATGAGTTCAACAGTTCAAAGCATACCTACAAGACATATAATACTGATTAGGTATTTATTTATTCATTCATTCATTCATTCATTCATTTACTTATTTACTTGACATCCAGATGTATGTGCAAATTATGAGTATATTCTGGCCTTTGACAAACTTGAAATTGTGTAGATAACAGGCGTAATGTAAGGGGTACTTGATGCTTAACTCCCAACTACTTTCAAACAAAAAAAACCCACAAAGAGAAACAGTGAAACCTATAAAAAATCATATTCAATAAGCAAACAGGAAGTAGAAGAATAATTTTTGGGTTTAAATTCTCGAGCCAGAAAAAAATCTTCTTCATCAGCAATGGAACTTCTAACTTACAATCATCTTTAGTTCTGTATTAACAGCATTGACTGAGAATCTTGACACATATGCAGCATGTAACTTAGCTTGCAAACATCAGCAAGGTACAATTAACAAGTCCAGAACATCAGCGTATCAAGGGATAAACTAATGAAAGGCATGCACAAGTGTTCAGATAAACTAGACTACGTATTTCTGAAACAAATATGCTGTTTGAAAATGTCCAAACTGAACAGATTTTCCTCTAAAACCTATTCTATGAATCATAGGTCCAAACCACAGTAGAGAGCACTACATGAATTTATCAATCATTGACTAATATTGTGGCGATGATATCAGAGTGCAGAAGAAAATATCCAACAGAAGTATTCAATTCAGCAGGAAAGAAAAACTGTAGAGTTGTGAGCAAATTTCTGAAAAGAAATTATAATTTCAGTTTCTGATGACAACAGCTACCAATGGATCTTCTTATCTTCTTGCCATTTGAACAAGAAAGTGAAGGGCAGCTGTACTGTACATACTGGTTTTCTCTTACAAATTTGTAAGTAACACAACAGTCTACCATGAATGACTGCACTGCATAGCACACACCTTCCACAATGCATAGATGGTACTTCCTACCATTAATGATGTTAAGTTTCCTGAAAAACTGAAAAAAAAAAAGTTTTAGCACTCAATTGCTCACAGCAATCTTATTTTCTGCAGATGCCAATGCCTATCAGCTACCTGATCCTGTAAAAACCTGAAATCAAACAGAAAAATTCAGGTCACCGCTCAGGTACATATCTTTCTAGAACATTTTTCAATACTATTACAACTTCTGAGGACAAGGAAAGAGAAAATGATTCTTCTCACTAAGTATAATGTAAAATTGTCATAATCACTGTCAACAGTGGAGAATTATTATCCCTTATCATACAGAAGTATAAATTATATTACGTCATGGACGTAAAGATTTGACACTATATATTGTAGAATATTCTAATCAAAAGAAATTATGGGAAGAATCAGCCTCATAAAGCAGTAGATGACTTTTACTCTAAATGAATGCCTGAAAAGTAGAGAAGTTCTTCCTTCAATATAAATCTAATGGTCATTATAAAGTATTTGTAATAGATCTGCAGTCTTTTCAGGGAAGTGCAAGGGAAATCCTGAGAACAGTTACTTCAGAAAGAAATGTATAGTGTCCATAAGAAAAATGCAAGTCTCCATTTGTAAAAGGACACATGGGACATGAGATTTTCTCATATTATGTATTGTATAGAGCCCAAATGTATACCCTGCTTTAGCATATATTGCCATTCCTGCAGATTTTCAGCAGCATTATCAGAAATCCAAATACAGACTCTCGACTGAAAGACTTTGCATAGCCTGGTTTTGGAAGTGGGGCAGGCTACAGGGTGGCTGCTGTGAGAAGCTGCCAGAAGCTTCTTCCATGTCCAGCAGAGCTAGTCCCTGATGGCTTCAAAGATGAACGTGCCACTGGCCAAGACTGGGCTAAATAGAGATGGTGGTAATGTCTCTATGGTAATATCCTTTAGAAAAAAGAACAAAAAAGTTATTGTTCAGATGTAACTGTGACCAGAGCAGAGTGGGGTGAGAACACATGAGAGGAACAGTCCTGGAACAAGGTCAGTGAAGGAGGAGGGGCAGGATGTGCTCCAGGTGCCAGAGCCAAGATTCCCCTGCAGTCCCTGGTGCACCCATGGTGAGGCAGCCGTACCCCTGCAGCACAGGGAGGGCCACAGGGATGCAAAGCTCCACTGCAGCCCCTGGATGAGCCCCACACCAGAGCAGGTGGGTGCCTGAGAGGAGCCTGTGAGCCTGGGGGACACCTGTGGGAAGAGGGCCCTGCTCCCAGCCTGGAGCAGCCTGTCCCTGGAGGACTGCACCCATGGGAGAGGGATGGCTCTGCAGCAGCTTGAGGGATGCTGCTGCCCATGGATGGGCTCAGACTGCAGCAGTTTGCAGGTGCTGCTGCCCATGGATGGGCTCACCCTGGAGAGGCTCATGGAGAGCTGTCTCCTGTGGGACTCACCCTGGAGAGGCTCATGGAGAGCTGTCTCCCGTGGGACTCACCCTGGAGAGGCTCATGGAGAGCTGTCTCCCGTGGGAAGGACTCTGTGCTGCAGCAGGGGAGCGACTCCTCTCCCTCAGCAGGGAGAGAAGCCCCGGGGATGAACTGACCCAGCCCCCATTCCCTGTCTCCCTGCACTGCTGGGGTAGGAGGTAGAGCTGGAAGGGACGGAGGGGTGGGGGAAGGGGTTTTCAGGGTTTATTTGACTTCTTATTATCCTGCTCTGATTTTGTTCATAGAAAAATCACTTCTCTAAACTGAGCCTGTTTTGCCTGTGAAAATATTTGATGAGTGATCTCTCCTGGTCCTTAATTCTCAACCCATGGGACCCTTCCTTACATTTTCTCTCATTTGTGCAGCTGCGGAGGGGAGTCAGAGCAGCTTGGGTGAGGGCCTGGCATCTGGCCAGCACCAACCCACTAGACACATATGCAAGTTCAGTAAAAAACACCAAAACCCCCACAAAAACCTCAAATTACACCACATAAAAATTAACTTTACGAGACTAATATATTAAACCGCTAAAGCATGTATTTGAGTGGCAGAAGATCAGGTTCCACTTTGCAATAGCAAATGCAGGTTGGTATGTATTTTTAATGCCTCTTAAGACAGAATCCAACTGTTGCTCCATTATTTCCTCACTATTGTCAAAAGAAAACTACCCACTGTAATTAATTAATTTATAGAATCACCACATAAATAGTTCAAATAACAAATGTGATACTTATAAATTGTGTATATTTGATTCAGAAACCTAAGCAGTGAATTAACAGTGATTCCCCATAATGTCAATTTTTCAAGTATATTTTAAAATGTCAAGCATTTGAATGGATACATCTCCACCTGGCTGCCGTGGATGTCTCACACACCTGTTTGAGGATTCTGGCCAAAGATCCTTGATCCATTTTGCTAGTGACTGCATCTTTCCTCAGTCTTGCTGCTACAGTTCCAAGATAGTCAAGTGATGCAACTCTTAATGCCATTTCTGTAGATTTGTTACTGAACTGGTGAACCTAAGAAAAGCAGAATAGACATTTAAAAATAAATACTTATGTATGCCACAGAGATTCTTCTCACAAAAGATTGCTTTATCTTATTAAAATGTCCAACTAACTTCCATATTGTATAAAATTATTTCATTTACTATTACATCACACATACATTACTTACTTTATATTAATGTTTCTTTTTTATTTGGTCTCTCTCACTCAACAAATATATTCAGAGTTTTTTAAAATACATATTTTCATTAAACTAACTGGACAGCTAGCACAAAAGATCTCCAACAGCAGAGACTTTAAGCACCATAATGTTACCTCGTTATTATTCACACAAATACAAAGCTACATTTTACCAAGAACAGAACCATGGTAATATTTTTTCAAAAAGCAGCTCAAATTACTGTGTTGATTACATTGTAATACTGAGGAGAAACACTTAAACAACACACTAACAAAAACATTCCCATTCTGTAAAATGTCATAAGCATTTGCTGCAGTAGTAAAAAACCAAACCACTGAGTTTTTTTCTGGTTCTGTGCTAAAGGACTAGTCCAGAGAAGATATTTAATATGTATAATTACAGCTACTAGGCTGACTTTACTCCAAATAAATACATGCACTTATTAGATGCTATGAAATGACACTTTTTAATGTTGAAAACATAATCAAATAGTGGAACTGAACTTCCATGAGAAACCATACATACAATTTTTAACAAGTTCCCTATGAGTGATCCTCTAACCAAAATTTTATTATTTCTGTATTGTATAGTAGTGATACATGCGAGGAAATCGTTACATGCTGCATGTGTGTCAGCATCAGAAAGCACTGCTACAGCAGTTTCAGCACAAATAGACAAGTCTTCATGGTAATAAGAAATGAATTCATATAGTTAAAAACAAGAATCTCTTACCAACAGCCTTCCTAGTAAGCTAAGTAGCAACTCTGCAGCTGGCCATTCTGGTTTATTGACTGTTGAAAGGAGATCTTGAATAAAGTTCTCGAACAGTGGCCTGTAATCTTCTTCCCCTTGTTTACTGCCACACCTGTTAGAAAGAAAATGCTTTTTGTAATCAAATTTAACAGCCATGTAATGTTTTCTTCTGATATAAACAGAAGTAATCCTGTGTTTAATCAGAAAAAAATAGTTTTACGCAATTCCAATAAAAGAAATCTGAGATCCTAACAGAAAATTTGTTGTATTCATTTGCAGAGAAATAACTTAAACAGTTATCACTCCAGACTGCACTGGAAATAAAGGAGCTAATCCATGACATTCAAAATTTTGTTGCTAAGATTGTTATTTTTAGCTTTGCATTAAAGAGTGTATTAACTTGGATAGACAAAGTACATAGAATTATGAAAATGAAGCTAAAGTAGCATATTTAAGAGTTGATATGTTTAAGCTTGGTTTTGTTTATCTGATAACACATCTTAGTATTATGCTTCATAAAGGTTACAATCAGAAAAAAAACAACCAACCAACAAACCAAAACCACAAAAAACCCACCAAACGTTAACATACTTTTTGACTTCTATATATCATCCTTAAATTTAACATCAGAGGCATGGAATTGCTAGATGGCTTATTAAATAGTTTTTAAGCTTTAAGCGTAGAAATTATTACAATAAAAACTTAAAGATTTGTTCTTTTAAATCCTGTGGTTAATTCAGGTACATTCTTTATTCCTTTTTGAGCTACTAGATCTAAAACTCCTAACTTTTGCTCAGTAGAAGTAATCTTTAGGTTTGTCTATCTGATGACTGAATCACCATGGTTTCACCACTTAGATATTTGCTCAGCCTTCTCCTCCAGGCTTCAGATAAATAAGAGACCCATAATAAAGGAATCCTACACGAACTTTGAGACTAATGTATGAAGAACTCTGCAGAATTTCTCTTCTATAAACATTTTTGTCTAGGCAAGAAATTCTCTCAGGCATCTATATACTATTATAAATAACTTTATGGATAAGAATTTGTCACTGTTCAGTGGTCAGGTATTAAAGTACTCATTTAGAGCTGGGTTTATCAATACACTAGAGAATGCAGCAGTACTTACTTCTTAAGAAAAATAGAAAGGAAGTTTTGTGCTGTTCTCATGGCTGTTTCATATGAGTTAGTAATAAGCACATCTTGATCCACCTAAAAATAACAAGATACATTTGTCAATAATCTTAATATAGATCCATGGTTTCCAGATCAGCATTTCTCATGCATCAAAAAATTACAGCAGACAAAGTTACAGTGCTTGATTACTAGAGCACTCTAATAACATATTATCCCTATGAACACACATAAGCCATTTCTGCACATAAACATACTTTCTTGTTTGATTCCTCCTCTGAATTAGAATCCTTTTCTGCTGATGGTAAGTGCACCACACACTGAATAAGCTGCAGAACTAGTGCTGTTACCATCTGAATGTACATAGGCTCTCCATCAGTGTCACTGCTGTTTAACCTGTTAATAATAAAAGACAGTATTATAACACTAAAAGTAAACAAAAAGGACAAAACACAAAAAATATTTGCTCATAAGTAGTATTTTTCAAAAATTATTATCACAGCTAGAAATCCACATTCTAGACCTTTTTTCTACTACTTTGCTTCTTTTTATGCAGTGTAACATCTGACCTAACAAAACCAGTAAGTATTTTTCTTGCACAGAAGAGGTGAACTGAAACAGCACCCAGTTCATTGGCTGAAGCAGCTACAGGAATATTTAATAAAACAAACACTTACCTGCTAAAATACTTAATAATAAGCTTATTATGATTATATGTAATATCATGTTCTCTCCAACACAACACAATGCAACGCAACACAACACACCAAACTGTTGCTGTAAATTTCTTTCTGTAGTATTTAATGTATGTGAAATGTGTAGGACTTTTAAAAAACAGAAAATAATGACCATGACCTAGACTGACTTTTACAAGAGCTATACCTACAGTTATCTGCAGCAGCACAGCAGACCACAAACTTCAGCAGGCAACTGTCTTAAATAGGTAAGAAGACTATGTTTCTCCTGATGTAACCTCAGAAATAGTGAGTTTACTGCCCATACACATACCAATACCCCCTTGTTGCTACACTTAACACCAAAAGATGGTAAATCCTGACATATGAGATGAGATGGATATGAAACTGATTGTGCTCTGAGTGTATCTACAAAGAAATTCAGCCAGAATTTTCCTACAAAGATTTAGCAATGAAGAAATTATCTAACTCCATACAAACAGTATTAAACAACTGACCAACAAAAAATAATCCTCAATGCACACTAACATTACACCCATTCACATTCTTAGTGAGAAAAATAAGATTATTTTTGTAAGCAGGCACTAAAGTGATAGCATAAAACCGAGTAATTATTACAAGACATTTGTCAATTTGTTTTGAAATCTCAACCTGCACGAAGTGCAGCTTGTAGAGACATATTTTCAGTGTAATTATCAATGAAGCCTGAAATCCTACATCTACAAAACTGTAAATACTATAGTCTACAAGTTAGTAATTTATCAGAAATTACCTGAAGTTTCTCAAACTCCTCTTGCTAGTTGGTAGTCTTGCAAGGGAAGTGAAAATTTCTTCTAGTATTAGCTGTCTGTGTTTTTCATAGCGGGAGAACACCTATTTAATAGTTACAGGACTATTAGACAATGATTTATTGTTACATGAAGTATAGCCTTTAAAATATATTTTAAGTAATTATATATGACAGCATGCACTGCACCTGACACTTCAATGAATTATAACTCACCTTACTAATGCATTGCTTTCCCAATGCAAACATTTCTTCCAAAAATACATAAAAACTTTTCCAAATAGACATTAAAAAAAAATCTTTGTATAAATGTGTAACAGGTCTTGAAAATACCCTCTATTTAACATATTTCTGTCAATGGTATAACACACTATATAGGAAAGCTGAACAGTACAGTACTAACTTTCTAAACTTAGTATTTATTTCTCTCAGTACAAAGGAAAACTGTTGTAACACAGTTTATGTGAACACATCTCAGTTGTAGAGCACACTTGAGAAAACAGTTTTACTTCATACACCAGGCTTCAATGTTTGCCTGACACGATATTTACAGTCAGAACTGTTGATTTTGCCTCCCCTTTTGTTTTGGCAGAATACTTAAATATATAATCCTTACAAAGACTAAAATCTCCCACTTGAACAAGGACATTTGTTTTCCACTACATTTTTCCTGAAATAATATTTTACCTATCCTGTGATTTTTTCAAATAGTGATCTCTTTGGAAGAAAATAATTTATTCTATTATACAGAAATAGCATACTAGTTCTATGACTTATTTCGTAAGTTCAAATGTGGGAAATAAGGAAAACCACACAGCTAGAATTAAAGATTAAAAAAAAATCTTGAAATAAAAACGGGACAGAGGATGGACCTTGTGTTTACACTTTAACTAACAATCAAAATTAAGCAGCTTCCTGCTTGAACTAGGCAATTTTTTGCTACAGAGTACTCTGCAAAGAGGGGCAGCTCAGGCAGATATAACACTATTTCTATAGTATGATATCAAACTCTAAAATCATGCAAAAATAGTAGTAATTCTACACTCTAACTCTCTACAAGAGAGAAAATACAGCCTATATAATTGCCCTAAGAGCTCTCCACAGTATAGGCACAACTACAATAAATTAGAAAGTACTTACTGCAGTCACTAATTTGATGGCACATAACTGTAGCTCACTGACATTTTCTACAAAGAAAGGTGTTATTCCCATCGATGACACCTATCAATGGACACAAGTTACTTTAAGTATATAGGACTAGCAGTTTCACAGGTCAGTTATTCATTCTGCAGGTAAGGCAAGCAACAATTACTTCATAAATAAAGTTATTAGAATAGGGCACAGGTCTTATGAGGAGTGGCTGAGGGGATATCAGGCTGTTTAGCATGGAGGAGACTCTAGGAGGGGCCTTATAGACCTCTACAACTCCCTGAAGGGAGTATGTAGCCGGGTGAGGTTGTCTCTTCTCCCTAACAACTGAAAAGACAAAGGAAATGGGCCATGACTTGTCTAGGGATGGTCTAGATTGGATTTTAAGTGCCCATGGATGCAGTTCAGCTGATAGATATTTGACAGACATGTACATAGGATGTTTAAGGACATGGTTTAGTGTTGCACTTGGTAGTTTAGACTTGATCTTCTTAAGGATCTTTTCCAGTGTAAATGATTCCACTACTCTATACCTGAATACAATCGGGTTAAACTTTTCTTAAGATGAAGATGCAACTTCTTAAGAAGAAACCCTTCTTAAGAAGATGCAAATGACATGCTACACATAAAACTAGTCACTGTGATGTTAAGAATTCAAAAGCTTGTATTGATTTCAAACTTCATGTCACTGAGATAATTATACATCATGTTTACTCTAGGAAAGCAAAGGTAACATTCTTGGGCAGGAATTCTGAAATACCTACCTGAAGAATAGTTGTATCCGTGAGAAGCTGTATCTCTAGCAACTCTGACAAGCTGCTGACAATGTCACAAACTTTGTTATACAACATTACTATAACTCTTTGCTTGTGGGTGGAACACTTGGCACGTTTTGCTTTTGAACTTAAAACACCACCTAGAAAACAAAATACATATTCATTAGTATTTTCTGTCTTTCAATTACTAGAAAGATGATCTTCTGTAAAAAGTGGCCCCAAAATAACTGCATGACTATAGCTTTGCTAAAAAATTTAGAAAACCTACTTAGTAGCATCATCTGGAAAGCACGAGTTTCACATGATAATTATCTTTCATAATGACTCTAAATTCTGGACCTGAGATATTTAGAAAAGTTCTTGAAATTGGAGCCATGCATCTGTGGGTATGTACACAAAAACAAAAGGCTAGAAGCTAAAGTTTTCCCTGAAACAAATCGTTATATACATGGAGATTATTACTTCAGAATTACTCACTTCAACATACAAGAAGTATACATAAAAGTTGAACTTCAAACTTCTAAATACCATAGTCTAAATACTTTGGTTACAATGATATTATTGTAGTAAACCCAGGTGCTATATGACTAAGTTCTTCAGATGACACATTTCACTGTTTTCTTACTCTGCTTCATCATCCTCAAACTAACCATATATTAATTCAGCATACTGCATGTGATAAGAAAGAACTATCAGTATAAAAGTTGCATACAAAAATCTTATTCCAGAAAGTAATTTACATCATCATACAGTAGATTAATTTTTTATAGCTTTTGATACAGAAAGATTTCTTAGCATACTAACCACCATGAGGATCCACTCTATACACAGGATCATACTGAGGATAGAGTGTGTTCTGCAAATGAAATTTTGTGTACTGAATAACTCTTTCTATTACGTCCTCAATATATACAGCTTTAGGCATATTTGGTGAAGTCATAATATTGATAGCAGTAAGACAAGCATCAGCAGATTTTGTCACTCTTTCCATAATGAGATCTCGCCATAATCTTTCCTCATCTTCAGTGTCATTATTCTGCAACAGGCAAAAAACCAGGAGAGTATGAACAAGAATTCAAATTTTTATTTTCTTTAAGTAAAGGAAAATACCATCACATTAATAGGCTTACATACATTCATATAGAAAATATTGTATTTCCTTTATGATACCAAAATAAATGTTTCAAATATTAAGCAGCACTTGTTTTACTAAGCAACAAGTTTGTAATCTCTCTCTAAGCTATGTCTCTCTCCTGTGTCTCATTGGGGAAGACTACTGCACGCGCTATTTAAGACCGATGTACATTAAGCAAAATCTAATCCCTTCATCTGGTTGTTTTTTTCAGTGGCACCAGTTGCTGCTTTGATCCACCTAATTTCTGCCACTAGAGGGAATTCTTATACAAAAAGACTGTTGCGAGTCACATGAAATCTGTAAGTACACAACTTTTTCTGCTTCATAGACCAACCCATCCATTATCAACCTCTTATCAAATATGTCCATTTAGATTACCATAGGTTACTGAGTCTCTGTATTACTGTGTTCATACGAGGTACCAAAACAAACACATATGAGGTCAAAAACGACCATTCAGCACTACTTAAATATTGTGATAACATTAATTAATGTAATTACAGCAAAGCTAGGTAGACCTTGTCATAGCTTCTCTGGTAGACACAGAGCCTCCAGAGAAAAGGGGTCTTTACTACCTATGTGACACGACACTTCAACACTGCTAGCTTTCCTTATAAAGATCACAGGTCAGTACAACTGTAACAGCTTTTTGCCTTTGGGGTAAGAGAATTTCAACCAATAGAAGAGAGCATCATATATATGATATACATAAATATAGAATCATCAAAAATCTGCAAATCAAGAGGTCCCTACAAACTTTTCAGATACAACGGCTTTACGAAATTTGTTATGTACACAAATGACACCTTATGGGAAAAAAAGTCCCTAATCAATCTTGGAAATTACATGAGTATTGAAGGATCTTCTGCCTCTAAAAAATATACTGACATGGAGGTAAGAGATTTCTACTGCATTGCAAGAGTAGCGAGCTTATGCCTTAGGAGAGACTTTCTTTGCCACAATGATTTGAATAAATTTTAATAGTTATAAGAAAATCTAGAACTTGTTTGTTTAAAAAAAACCCCAACTGTTTCTTTTTTTTTTAATCCAAGTTTGTCTCTGAATTGCAAGCACTGGACAATTTCATTACTTCTTAATAATTTTGAGTTTTACTTCAAAAAACTAAAAGAAAAATATCACACTAAAATCATTTGCATAAAGGCTTCATCACAATGAAGTAGACCAGGTAAACCAGTATTTTCTTTTTATGCATTTTGTGTATTGACAAAGACATTCAGAACCCCTACACTCAGAAGACATTGAAACTCCTACAAACTATCTAGATGAAAGTATTTAGGTACTAATAATGTGTCTCTTGTTTTCGTGGGCAAGTTCAAATTCTTCCCTTCTGATATAAACTACTACTCTCTTATTTCTACAGATGAGGAGGTTTTTTCTAAAAAAGCCAATTCTATTCTTGCTGCAATATTGTTTTGAATAGAAAGAGTATAAACAAAGATGTAAAGTGTGAAATGGAATATAAACCTCATAAAACCTCAAAATCTTTGAGTTTTAGGTATACCAGGAAAAAACCTCCATCCTAAAATATTCATCTTCCTGTTAATTTTATTTACGTTGACATTGTCACTTTGCAGTGACAGTGTAAGAACTTTAAAACCTTAAACTTCCTCCTTAATGCTCAGGAGAAAGATAAGACTCCACATGAAAGCTGCAGTATTTCTTCCATTTTGTAAGGAATGTTTTATGGACGCATAGCAAAGAAATGTGTAGTTAGGAAATTCCAAACTCACGTGGTTAAGCAAAGTAGAAAGCTTTGATCCATCTTGAATATTCTTCTCCAAAATATTCAGGACTTTAACGGTTTTCTCTGTTGAGAGCTAAAATAAACAAAGAAACATTTTGAAGAATTGCAGGAATATAAATGATTTCAAATTACTGAAAAGAACATTGAGGAATGAAGAACAGAGCTTGTACAGTCTGACTCACTTCAATTGCAAGCAATTTTGCATAAGGAGAATGCAGATATCATAATGAAAACAGGTAAAATATATTCTAGGATTGCAATTAAACTGTATTCTCAATCAGCAAAATCCACAGAAACAAAATTTTAAATTGTCTGTCATTAATGTTGTGTAGTTATTTGGTTCTAGAAATAGAAATTTACCAAATCTATGTATGATCTACAAATTCTAACTGACCATACAGAACATTAATAGGAAAAAATCCATACTGCATGAACAAGCAGAAATAAATTCCCTAATACCTGAAAGATAATAAAAGAGAAATGTATTCTTAATATTAGTGGTAATTTAAAAGAAGTAGGATGTTGAAAAAAGTAAACTGAACTCACTGATCTTTTGTAGAAGTCTGATTAAATAATTTGTGGAACACTTGAAACTAGAGGAAAGCCAGTTTCTTGGATTTAGATACTATTACCATTGGAAGCAACAAAACTGATTTTATATAGACATGTATGTATGTGTGAAAAATATGAAACAGAGGTTAAGAGTGAGAACTTCCAGGATAGAGAAATGATCGTGCCACCCACAAACCACAAAGAAAGCTAGGGAGATTGAATGAGAATCCAGGAGGAATATCTAAAGTTTGGATTAAAGAAGTTTGGAATAGTCCAGAGTAATTATAATAGTACGTGGTTTCACAGACACTCCACAAACGTAAGTGGTCAAGAGCAGGCAAAGAGTTTAACATAAGACTGCTCAAAGCCAAGAGCTTCAGGAAGATAAAGGGAAATTAAGAACACTGTTTCTAGAGGTGAGACATCAACAAGTTTGCACCAACAAAAGTTCCTGTAGCTGACTGGGAAAGAGTAGGACACAGAAGAGGACCTTTCAACAAAAAAGTCTCAGCTTCAAAAAGAGTAAGTTAGGATGTTGTAACTTCCTAATCACTTCAGCTAAGTGAGCAGAAGAAGCTCAGCTCTTCTGGTCTGTGCACCCTTGAAGAGTGCGGAATGTTATTACAGAGGAAATACGTTTTTGTATGTTAATCAATATTTTATGTTACAAAAAAGTTAGAATATGAAGAGGTACCTTGTCCATAATGCCCATTGCCTTGATTTTTGCAGATTCACTACCCAATTCACTAAGCTGATGTTTGCCTAGCAGCAATTCCTGTGGAATCTCATCATCATCACCTTCAAAAAGAAAAACAAAAAAGAGTAAAAAATTAACAATCATATTTCTAAAAAGACTTCTAGGAAATCAGTATTTTTTATTACAATATGAAAAAACTAAGTGAAAAAAGAACTGATTGTCCAAATAGCCAGCATGGTTCCAAACATATAGCATCTAACAAAGACTGATAATGACACCTTCTGAAACAATGAATACTTGTTAAGCCTAAAAGGTTCTGAAATACCATTTGAGAGCCTAACATGAGGCATGCACTTCTGAAAATCAGAAAACGAAAATTTTTAAAATATCAAACCCCATTTTTTGCAGTACTTGTGCCATCATTTTCAATTCAGTAAAATAAATCTGAAACTATCATAGCCCTAAAGTTCAAATCTGGGCAAGAGCAATAGATAAAAAACACATAAGAAATGAAGCACATTGAGATAGTTTGAGTCTTAATTGTATTTAACCTTAGACAAAAATCATGTCACCAGACACAGAAAGATCCAATGACTTCATTTCTAAGTTCAAGGTCGCATACACTATGGCTTTAAAAACTATAGAAACTTGTTTACTCTGCCCCTCCTCTTGTTTTAATCCTGCCACAAAGATGGTAGGAAAAAAATTAATGAATGTTCCATTATCCAATTCAAAAGAAAGTCACCTTTGGCAAGATGAACTAGTTCCTTAGACACTTAGCTGAGGAGGCTGTTTTTCCACTGAAACAGGTAAGTGCCTCAGTGTCTTAGATATAAATTCACAAGAACTCTGCTGCCTCAATTGAATAATCATATCTGTGTGTAGCAGATGTGTAATCATGTGCCTCAGACATTCCTAGCAAGAGAACCATCTTGTTTACATATTTGGCAGAAGGTAGCACCCTAATGACATCCCAAAGAAGCATCCTTTCCAGTCCAAGGGGACTACTACATAATACGATTTATGCCCCTTTTGGATTCTGCAGAGAGGAGGAAAAAGGACCTCCTTCAGGCAGTAGCAAGTGAAATTGAAAATGTAAAGGCCGCCACTCAGATGGAAGCCATATAAATCCAGTATGCCCTAAGAAGTTATAGCATGAAATTAAACCACCATGAAGGAAGTTCAAAAATATTCATATAGTTTCTTCAGGGGTTTCTAACTGGGGCAAGCATTTTGAAAATTTCTGATGTATTTACCAAAAGCTGTAAAATCCATGTCTTCCAGATTTTCCAAAATATTCTCTATTGAAGCAGTAAACCTTTTGAAGGTTGAAGAATCCATCATTTCTGGTGAAAAAAAGAGGAAATTCATAAACAATTATCTTAAATATAAAGCAGAAAATACAAGCTGTAAAAGATAAATCTTCTAAAATTACCTTCAGGAGTTAGTTTAGGTTCATAAGCTTTCCTCTTCTTCTGTTTTTCTTTCTTCTTCATTTTTCTAGCCACTAGTTAAGAGAATAAACATTCTCAAAACTTAGAGAAAGGATTATTTACATTTCTTACACTTGTACTCAATATTCCATGCAATGATGTCCATTTTGAACTGTTTAACATATCCATTTAAAAACGCACTAGTATTACAGAATAAAATGAAATCCTTATAATGATCATTACCCTCACTGAGGCTCGGAGGAGAAGAATAATCATCCATATCAGAGTCATCGGGACTGCGATTACGGTAACGGCCACTACCAGAAATCCTCCTTCCTTCGTGATAATGACCGCTTCTCCTATGGTCACCAGAACTTCTTCTGTCATGTTCTTCATACTCCCAAGCTTCATCTCTATCTTTTTTGTGTCTCTTACGAGAAGCTAGAAATAAATGCATTTTCATTTTAAATACAAAACTTACACTTTTAATAGTTTAAAATCAAACATTTATAAACATTTAAAAGATGTGCAGACATAGGGCTTAGGGACATAGTCTAATAGTGGACTTTGCATTAGTTCCATGATTGGACTTGATGGTCACAAAGGTCATAAATGATTCTATAATTTGCAAGTCCAACACTCTTGTATAGCTGTTCTCTAAATCAAATGGACATTGAAGTTATCAGATACAACTCTGTTATGGATTATTTAATTTAATGTTTTCTTTTGAATTACAAAAAAACTGTGCTTGAAACTGGCAAAGATATCAGAAAACATTTAAAAATATGAATTTACAGGACATTTGTCTTTTTAAAAGCAAAGTTGAACAAATAAAATAAATTTCATCCTTTTATAAGAGAATACTTAAATAGTTTCCTCGGTTATCTAAACTGTGACAGTCCATATTCCAATTTAGTGATTGCTAACACACCAAGTTCCTGAGACTGAGACTTGGTAATCTATTTTCTAAAAGATATTCTGTTTTGCCAAGACAACTAAAATTTTGCCTTGGAATATACTGCAGGAAATTTGTGTAAAGGAGAAAGCTGGAGTCATAGTTCTGGGCCAAACAGCAAGCCTCCACCACAGGTAATTATTCTAATTAATTTTCATGTAGGACCAAAAAGCCCAGCAAAAGGGAACGTTGAAGATGTTGAAGTAAATATTGCATACAGAGATTTGGTGGAAATAAAATGGGGGAGAAGAATGACAGTTCTCTGTTACTTTGAAAGAAAGTCTTGTACGTTTTGAAGTTGACAGAGTGCTCATTTTTAACAGAGAAGGAAATGGATGAGCAGGTAGCTTCCTGCATGAAATCAGACAACTTTCCATTTTTTAACATAATCAGCTAACTAAGCTACCAAAGAGATGGATGTCTACCATGTACTGTACTGCAAAGATCAAAACACTTCCAAAACATCACGTTCTAGACTGGAAGTGTTTATTGCCATTTTATTGCTTCTGGACCTGCATGTAACAGCCCTGATATTGTGTGTCTCTACCAAAGTCTCCTTGGCATGACTGTATATAAGTCATATTGTTTCTGAGCAGAACAGCTCAAAGCATTTATACAGAACTGGAACTGAACTGAGAAGTTCTTACCACAACCCATTTATTAAGAAATGTAAGAAACATACCAAGTTATATTCAGTATATGGTTGTAGTCAGTAGTCAGCCCAGGATCAGAATTGATAAAAATAACCCCTAAGGGAACAATTCTGTTTTGCAATGAACCCTAGAGGATTCAAGTTCCAAAAATGTAATAGAGGTGGTCCAGATCTTTGGGCCATGTAATAACTCAGGCCCAAAATTGTACTGCATCTGGGTCAGACTTCCTTCTGGAAAAATATAGTGTTCACGATGTTCAGGGTGGTAGAGGTACTAGCACTGCCTAAAATGGTTGAAAGAGTTACCTGTGACTGAAGAAATGGCAAGCCATCTGGGACCAATCAGCAGGTAGAAAATTGGCTGGATGGTCACACCCACAGAGCTGTAGTTACGGTCTAATGGAGACCAATGACAAGTGGTGTCCCACAGGGGTTGGTGTTGGGGCCAGGACTGTAACATCTTGGTGACACTGACCATGAGACTGAGGGCACCCTCAGCAAAGTGCAGATGACACAGAGCTGTGTGGTGCACTGGAGGGAAAGGAGTCCCTCCTTTACCCAGAGGGGAGGGACGGTAACAGGCTTTAGAGGTTAGCCAGTGTGAACTCTTCACAAGGACATGGAGTCCTAGGACAAGAGTTAACGAGTTGAAACTGCAAGAGAGCAGGTTTAGATTAGAGATCAGAGAGAAATTCTTTATGTGAGGGTGGTGAGGCAATGAGCAGGTTGCTCAGTGAAGCTATGGATGCCTCAATATGTTCAAGGCCAGGTGGATAGGGCCGTGAGCAACCTGGTCTAGTGCGGCATTCCTGCCCATGGCAGGGAGGTTGGGAATAGATGACCTTTAAGATTGCTTCCTAACCCTAACTCAAACCATTCTATGATACTTGGAGTAAATGTACTGGAGAAGAAAGTAAGAGTTCTATGGGAAAGGGCTTTACACCTCCCAGCTGATTCTGTTCTCCCATGAGACACTGTTTTGTGAAGGCAGATGGCATTTTCTCCAGTTTACAAATAATCTGTAATACTAAACTCTGTAAGATGAATTCTGACCTGAGCTACATCTCCACAAGAAAAGCAACTAACAGTATTGCTTTCTGTTAGAATTTTAGATTGATCAGTTTATCAATGATGCATGACAAAACAGAATGTGTTACAGTTCTGCTAGCTCTATGAGACAAAGAACATGAACATTGGAGCAGCTATTCACAATCACTGCTCTACCATATTTATTTTGAAGTAAGTAAAATTGACTAAAAATTTATGTATTAATAACATTTTAAGAATTAGGATTGATCTTATACATAAATAAATAGTATTTGGAATATAAACACCCAAATTCCTTCTGAATTCTGCCAAACATTTATGTAATCACATTTAGTAATTATTGTAAGAGAATGACTTCATCAATCTTTAATTTCTCATTATTTAGTTTAATAGCATGCCTCTTCTTAATCGAATATTCAAAGAAACTTCTCTTTTTCTATACTAATTACTATTTCATATATTTTAAATTCAGTTTTAGACAAACAGAATAATTAAGAAATGTATTTGCAACAATACAAATCTATTCAGTGTACTTGCCACAAATATTTCATATTTGATAGTTCTGTCTTATTTTAAATTTAATTCAGTTCTACAGTATTCTTTAAGAAATACTATGTTTTTAAACCAGATGTTCTAACTGAGTTGATTGGAATGATGGTCAGATCTCTTGAGTGGATATAATGAAACTAGAATTCCTCAAGGCATCTAACTATTGTGCAAGTTTTCCATAACTTGTTCTACTTTGTATTTAAGAATTTCAACAGCCACTGTGGCTAATATATAGAATAGGGTATTTGAAATTCTAGACAATTCTCTCCATTCCCAACCAATAACTTTTAAAATAACCTTGCTTAGTGAATTTTTAAATTCACTATTCCAAATGATTAACATCATATACAGGTGATATGATATGGTAAAAAGAGAATATAGGATTCCTGAATGAAGCAAGTCATCATTAATCCTTTGCCATAATTTACACTGATAACAATTTACCTCAAAACATCACATTCATGCACAGAGCATTATTCAGCTATAATTAAAAGGGAAAACAAACAAACAGAAGGACATTCTTTTTGGCATCTTTGATAAAGATCAAAGGTAACAGCATATAATTTTCATGTGCAGTGTATATGTTGGATGGATAGTTGCATACTAAGAAATAGAACAAACAAATCTTTCTCTTTTGGACCTTAAGAAATACTCAACTCCAAAACATTGTATTTCATAAAAGTTCATTAAGATGTTTCTATAAACCAAGAAGCAAAACTTGGGAAAAAATCATTATAAGCAAAATTCCTTCTCAGGCTAACAGGTTTCTCCTGTAGCCCTGCATGGCTACACAGTTCAGACTGAACTGATTCACTTTGTTCTAATAGTTTAGTTCCAGTGCTGGTTAACTGTACAACCATAGAAACTAATCAACCACACTTCCATCAACAAGTAGGAAATGTCTTCCTAACTTCGAGGTAAATAACAATTTTATTTCCTTAGGAACTTTATTCAATTGCATAGCAAATTTCTAAACATAAGTTTCCTCTCCTCCTTTGAAAACAGTAAATTCAAAATAGTAGAAGCAGCAAAGGGTATTTTGAGAATTCATCAAGTATAACTTGTTTTCCAGGAATATAATGAGAAATACTACGTGAAATACTTGCAGAAACTTCTGTGCAGTAAGACTCTCAATTTATTATGTCAGAAAAATTCAAGAAAGAATCTTTCACTTTTGCTATCAATAAAGCTAAGAATAATTCAAGAATTTATTTAATGAAATTTCTCTCATGTATACATTTACACTTGTACGTAAATTCTGTGTTTCTTTAGAGAATTTTTGCCCTAATCAGAATAGTTAGAAAAGTTTTATAGTAGAACTGAAAGCAAGAAAAAATATCTAGGGAGCAGTTTCCAGTAAAAAAATTAGAAAAATAAATTCAACAACTCGTTGCTTTTCATCTTGAATGACAAATTGGAATTGAGTAATTTTTCTTTTAAAAGAGAACCAAGGGTTCTTGGCCAGGCAGTTGTCAGGACAGCAAATCTGGGGCTCTATGTTTTAGCGCAGCAAACTTTGGAAAAAAAGAAGTGTATCTTTTTGTGAAAACAAAATATTAGCTCTTTTTTACCTAAAGGAACAGAATTATGTACTACTTACATTCAAAAGCTTCTTCACTGTCATTATCTTCATCAGAACTGATTTCAGCATATTTTGGTTTCTCATTAACTGTGCTACGTTTGCGCTTGTTCATTTTCACACGTTCACAAAGAGGCATGGTGGATTCAATTTCTGCCAGGAGCTCAGGAGGCAACTCCTTTAACACTGACTGATCTATGCTACCTATTAGTGGAGAGTAAGAAGAGCAAATGTGAACCTGAAGATAAAAAAGAGGGCCCATACTACAATCATTTCTCAGGAATCATTTACAGCATAACCACTAACAATCAGTTAAATCACAGTTGGATAGACCTGAATGCATTTGACAGCCTCATTTTAAAGTTCACACTACAATTAGAAATAATAACACAAAAAATTGCATACACATTTCCTTCAAAATAATATTTTGTCAGTCATAAAAATGAATTACCTTTGAATCACCTTTTGAATTACCTTTGTAGAATGATATCCTTGCTCTACTCCATAAAGTTCAGTCTTATTTCAGTTCATCCTCTGAATTTATCAGGTTTTTTAACAGTCGTAAGTAAATTATGGATTCTTAGTGCCTCATTAACATTTCTGTTTACTATCATTCACAGTAATTAATGTACACAAGACAAGTAATATTCCCTTTTCCAGTAAGGAGAGACAACCTGTCCCAAAACTTGTGGGATCATATCCCAAAATACAGGCCAAATCATGGACAACTTAGCTTTTGCTTCAGATTTTTTCGTACTTCCTTACTGGTAGTTTGATGATGCAACACAAACTGTTGCTTGATTTTTTTACAAAACAAAATTGAAACATTTTTATTTAATATAGACAAACACCTAGCTGAACCACAAATCAGGTTTCCTTTCCACAGTGATAAACAGGTAGACAATATCACCATTTTCATCATTTTGAAATCAAGATTAAACCCATGTGTAGTCAGAATGAAGAAGATTTGCAGGCAAATTTTTTCCAACTGACACAAGGAAACCAAATTAATTCAAAAGTATTTCCTTGGGGTTTGTTTATTCAGTGTCTTATTTTTATTTATCAAAGACCCTAACACAGACAGATTTGCAGGCTGTCAGACTAAACTGACTAAAACTGTTAATAATTTTCTAGCAACAGAAGAAACATTTTTGCCAGAAGTGCCTCTCTCTCTTTCCCAATGCATACCATATTATTTGGAGAGGAAATCACCTCCAAATCTTTATACACACATATTCCTCAAAAAAAATCTATCTCCTGGATAATATACTTTTAAATTGCATTCAATACATCACTACACTAACTTTCTAAAACTGATTTCCATGTTTGTGTTACTATTCTAACTTCTAATGCAAGAAAGTTCTTGGAGTTTTTCTTTCTCTCTTCAAACATCTTTAACTGGAATTAGAAGAGTCTTAGTATGATATTCCAGCATCAAAACATATTCTGCAAGTCATCTCACTTAAATGTATTTTAAAAAACAATTTAACAAATATTGGGGGTTTTGAAGTGACATAGTGAAACATATAAATTGTAAAGTGATTGTTAAAGTTGTCCCTGCTTCCTTCACATTGTGCACACTGTTCCCTATTTGTGTTAGGTTGCCATCCTTATACAGTCACCATGTACCAAAGCTACCTAAATTATCAACACTGCTTTTGAAAATGCTGTAAAACATTTCATGGTGTGGTTGGCCATGTATCTTGGTTAGTGATTAATTTTGCTCTTGACCTCAGACAGGTAGAAGTACGGCAGCATGGGCAGACCATGGTGTGTACCAGCAGCTGACTGGACAATAGCCAGATCCAGGCTGGATGCTGCAGAGCTGTGCATCTACATTCTGTGTCTGCACACTTTGTATGCCTATACAGTGCATGGGGAGCTTACATCCAGCCCCAGAATGCAGAAAAATTTACATATACAAGTTTTAAGACAATTTCCACCGATGAAATTCATAGAGGGTTGTAAATCCAGGTTCACTAATACGTATTTTCAATTTTATGCCCGTTGGTGATTGCATTAAAATCAGCAGGACTACACATAGCATGAAGTCTACAATAAATCTGGCCAAACAAAAACATTGCAAAAGACAGCTACAACTAAATGAATAAAAGTTGCATTAAATCCTGAAATAACAAACAAAACCCACAGGCTATTCTGTTGTCTCCTAGGAATATCTGTTCTTGCTTTCTTTTATCATTGACTTTTCATTTTGTACTCATTCTTTAAATATAAATAAAAACCCCACAGCATTCATTAGACCTAAGTGAAAAATTTGACAACCTTAAATATTTGTAAAACTACTTTTATTTCTGTCTCAAAAGTTTCAAGTTTCTATTTCTCCAGTGCTAAATTCAACTGCTGCTTGATTTGCAGTCTCTCCTGTTACAGATATTTCAGATTATTGTATAAGCTTACCCAGTTTTCTTTTATTAGGAAATACGTAAGGCTTACTTTATTCAAGTAGGGAACAACAGAAGAGAGAACAAATGGAATTATTGTCAAGCTCTCTATAAGATATCATTGAAGCTTTTCTTTCTGCCACAATGTTCCCTTGAAGTAAGTGTGCCACATACCCAGTTTTCTTAGCTGCTGAGGATTGTAAACAACCAAATCTATAGTTTTACTTATGCAGTACAAATCAGTTAAGCATGACTGTACACATATGTACAATTCTAATATATAAGGAGAAGGACTTATCATCCTTTCTGAAGAAAATCAGGGATATACTGTACTTTTGGTCAAGTCAAGAGCTTGTTAGTATTTATTTTATTCTATTAATTATACTATCTTGAGTCAGGGTAGCCCAAAAGTCACTAGAAATATCTTACTAAATTCCTTCACTAATATCTCCTACTTTATAATGTAGGCACTATTTTTTTGTTCAGAGTGCTAAAGAAATACTTACAATAATTCAGTTCACCTAATAATCCAGTCACACGACAATAAGAATTAGGTTATAAAGCACATGCTAATGCCTTTTCAGTTTATGGGAAGCTTTTCTAAAACAATTCATAGAATATGTAGCCCAAATCCCTTTAAAATCTACAAATCCATGTTCCATCACTTCGAATTTTCCAAATATTTTGCTAAGTTTGCTAAGATGTAGTACCTACTTCCATATCTTCACTTCATTCAGTTACATTTCGTTCTAGCATGCATGGCTTACTAAATAACAAAGAGGAAGTACCTGTACTAAAAAATTACTTTATAATCTAATATAGTGCCCAAATAGGTTGCTGGACTGTCAGGACCAATGGAAAAACGGCATTTTCTGCAAAGTATGTGATCAGTGTACACCAAATGCCTGAAATGAGGCATGTGTGTTCTTCAGATGTAATTTTCAAATAATTTCAAAACTTCTGCAACTATTAAAGAAAACAACTGAAAAAAAAAAAAAACCAAAAGAGAAGAAAAGTACCATTATAACAAAAGCTTTTTCTTACTGTCAGGAAGAGCATTCTAACAAACTCCACACTGGTGAGACCAAAGGGAATACACAGAAGACCAATTCATTTCAAACAACTGCATACATGAACAGCCACTTCTACAGTGCTTCTCCAAACATATTCGATGCTGTCCACAACTTACATGCAAGTTACTTGACAGAGAAGAACAAATTTTTTGGTTTTGCCTGATTGCTATCATCAAAAAGTTTCTAAAGAAAGACATTAATGAATCTTTATCTACTACTCAATGTCCACTGACCCTCAAGATAGTGCATTTTCTCATCAAGCATTTCTTGACAAAGTATAACATAATTAAAGATCAATAAGAGAATCTCAGTGAGAAATTAATTAGCCTGTAAGACCAGTCCCTTGTCTTATTATAGCCTGGAAAGCTTTTCAGAAGGCTTTAGTGTGTACACTAGAAAAATTTCTATAAATACCTAGAGGATGTAGTATTTCCTTTCTCCACATATGGCTAACAAAACTAATGTAAAAGAACAGATCTAATTCACAGTTCAGTATTGTGTTTTGTATGTTTTTGCAGCTAAAGCTTCTAGAACAGCTTTAGCTAATATTTCTATATATGTGATCTTTAGGAGGATCCAGTATCACTTTGTGACTTTTCAAGTCAAGTAGATCTTCCTGATCCAGGCAGATCATCCTTCAAGAGAGGTTAAACATTAAAAAAAGGCAGCATCTTTATGGACTTTTTCTGGGTCCATTCAATATGGACAGCACAATTATTTTTTGCCAAACAATCTGTGTTCACACTAGTTTTACCTGGCTTGATGTAACAACTCCAAACAAGTACCTATGCCAAAGAGAATGATTCTTACTGATGCTTAGGTGAGCTTTCCAGGATCAGAGAGGCTTTTCTTGTCATGAAATCAAAACCAACATGAAAAAACTCTTATTTTTTCAGTAATAATTTATCTATGCTTTCCAAACATAGAAAATAAATGCATGGTTTATATCAGATCTTGGTACAGTTTCCTCTGAACTACAAGCCATCAAGATTAAAATACAGCTAGAAATCTAAACTCTGAATTGCTACTTTTATAGCCATGAGACAGTTAATACAATTGAGACACAAATACTGTCTTTTCCATTTCTGTGTGCTATTTGTCTGCAATAATCAAAACTGCAGTTAATGCAAATTCCTATTAGTAATCTCTCTATATTTCTTGATTTTAAAATGCAACTTTTTTCCAACTATGAAGACATTATATAAAAGAACACACAAGGGTCTGAGAGGGTAATAATGCCACCTGTTTGGGGTGAGGATATGAATCTTTCAATTTCTCAGTGTTTAGAAACTGAAGGTTGACCACTCAATTTCTGTACTAGAGAACTGTCATTCACCTTCATTTGGACATTAAAAATAACCCCCTACTGACTGCAGCTCAGTTTTGCCCTTTTCTTGTTCCTTTTTTGTCATAAAAGACATTACCTGCTACTGTACATTTCTTTTTTTGCTGATGACTAATATATCCAGTCTTGTTATTCAATTCCACAGAGACTAAGTTAACCTTCCTTAAATATCCTCTCTGGGTATTTGATAAAGGATATTCCTCCCATTTCCAATAAAAGCTTACAATCTAACTTTCCTCTTATGTCAGGCATGTACATGTCAGAAGAAAAGCAGTTTCTTTCTGATTAGCTCAACCAACCCTCAAACCTGGGCTAAATTAAATAAAATATCTTTATTCCATGAGAAGAATGCTGCTATCTTCTTGAATAGCCATGTCACTGAAGCTACAAAAGCAGCAACTTGAAGGTTAAATCTACAGCAAATACTCATGCAGGTAAGGCTATGTTTTAGATAAGGAACTAAAAGAAAAAAAATAAAGGATAGAAGTACTTCCCTATATTATAAGCTGTTTAGAAAACAACCTTCTAAAATAGCTAACACTATTGTTACTAGTATAGCATTCAGGCACTGGAATGCAAAGGGCCACATGAGTGCCTGTAAACTAATAAAGACAATTGCTGGCTAAAGCTGAAAAATCTTTGGTTCATTCTCAAGTGTACAAGTTTAAAGATACCATTTCCACCAGATTCTCCCTCAAAATGCTCCAGTGTGCTCTTTATATGATGCACGGAGCCCTTGTTGATCAGTCCGCTGGCCACCAGTTTCACACAAGTCAAAATGATTTTGTGCCCTGAACAGTTTCAGAAACAGAAGGGGAAATCCCAGTAATTTTTTTTAGGTGAATTTAAGTTTTGACGAGGACATGTCTGCTCATATGATGGAAGTTCCACTTTTATCTCAATATCCTGTCATCAGTTGAAAAACACATAATCAAATGAATACTGGTGAAAACAAACTGAGTAGTACTTTTACATCAGCAGGTTTTCTCTTTCCCCTCTACCCTTCACTGCTGTAAAGCTTATGGATGGGTATACAGCTACATCCTACAGGATGTATCCAAAAGGACATAACCCTCTACTGAGTGCCTTACCCTCATCTTTTGACTACATATAGGAAGTGATAACTCCAGAGCTCACCTCACATACACTTACGCCAGGAAAAGGGTGAGAAACTGAGATGCCCTCACCACCACCCAAGGGGCTGCATATACAGAATTCTCTGCTGCAATCGATTTAGCAGGATGGAGAAAGGTAGTGTTATGGTGAAATATGTCCTACATTTCATGGAACTGGCTTTAATACATTTTTAAAAACAATTCTTCCTCCTTTGCTCCAATAGTAGCACAAAGAAAAGGCTCCTAGATTAAAAAAAACAAGTTTCAGACTCCCTGTGGTTACTCCAGTCCTTAGCTCTGGCTTTGAAAGATGGGACCCAGACAGGCTGGCCAGAGAAGGATCTAGACATGGCAACAGAATAATTCCATGATACAAAGGAAGTCATCATTAACCACAGCTAAGAAACATAGATTCAGAAAAAAATTTTAAGAAGTACAAGTACTCTGAGAAGAAATAAACATTTTTAGAAGTGGGTAAGAGATTTCAAAAGGGAACTCTAAAATATCCAGGTAGAGAGCAGGGAATACATCCAACACACACTGTCCCAAGATGCCAAGAGAACTCACATGTACATTGGCACCAATGATGTTCTCAAGCTATCTGGTTGCTGTAGGACCTTATTGCTGGTCTTATTACTGACTTTCTGTCTGTATAGAAATTGATAAAAGGAGGCTAGGGCAGTCTAGTTTTCCAAGACACTGTACAAAAATAAAGCAGCACTCAGAACAAAAAAGGAGCAATGTTGGAATTGAAATAAATGTAATGTTGCACAAACTCCCTTGCTTTTATGAATCAGTGTTGGGGGGCGCTTTTGGATTTTGCTGTCATTGCTTTTGAACATATGCACTGAAATTTAGGCCAATTCAATTTATTGTTTAAGAAGTTAAGGTTTTTTTTAGAGTTGCAAAACCCAGCAGGCACTTAATCTCTTAATATTCTATTAAAATGCCTTTCAGTTCTCAAAAGGGGCTTATAATAAAACAGGGAGGGTAGCTTTTTACACTAGCAGACAGTAATAGGACAAGGGGAAACAGCTTTAAACCAGAAGAGTAGAGATTTAGTTTAGATGTTGGAAAGAAGCTCTTTACTGAGAGGGTGGTGAGGTACTGGAATAAATTGCCCAGAAAGGTTGTGCATGCCCCATCCCTGGTAGTGCTCAAGGCCATACTTGATGGGGCTTTGAGCAACCCGATCCAGTGTAAGGTCTTCCTGCCCATAGCAGAGGGTTGCAATGAGATGATCTTTAAGATAATTTCTAAACCAAACCATTTGTTGACCCTGCAATGATTAATGTTTGGCATCTGAAATTTATGACTAATGTATTTTTTCAGCCATGGATTCTGATTGTTAACTGAGCCTGGGACAAAAGACCTTAATTAAATAAAATCAGGAGGAGGAAGAGAATTCCTCTTCTCATAAAACAAGAGCTTCCATATAAGCAATATAATACAACCAGAACCTTTGCAGAGAATAAGCAAACAAATGTGATTGTTTTACATCTCATCTGTGACTTCTAGGCACATCAAGAAGATCTACTTATCTTTCTCACTATTGCATATAAACATTTTCAGTCCTTATCCCTGAAAATATTGCACGAAGAAGCAAGTTTTGCTTCTTCAAGATAATAATTACATAAGGAACAAGAACAGAAGATTGCTGATGTTTAGCTTTAAAAATAAAATAGTACAGGAAAAATGCTTGGAAGGTAATTAAACAGAATGTTTAATTAAAACAGAATGTTTAATTTAAGGAAAAGTTACTCAATGCAAACGCAGTTCAGTGATTTGAAAGACAAAAGAGCTTTCATACTCTTTTTCTGTTTGGTGGTGGTATTCCCACAGAGCAAAAATAAAGTCCAGATTTTAAGTAAACAGTTTAAATTTTCTTACATGAAAAGAGTCATCTAGAACAGTTGAAAATGTTGAGCAACAGAAAAGTTAATTCTCCAGAAACAAATATGAGGTTTTTTGGTATTTGTATTTAATCAATTTTACCTTTTGGCTAGGATAAAATTCAAGCACATATATCCCTGCACATAAGCCAAGATCAATATCCACCTTTAGATCCTTAGACATATGAACAAGTCTGCATTGCATACTGTAATTGACGACAGACACATTGTTGGGCCACATTTACACTTTGCAAAGCGTTGTTGCAAAAATTATTTACGCAAAATAGCCTTAGCTATTCCCAAAAGCAAGAGAGACTCAATCAAGCAACCATGTCCATGAACCAAGAGCAGTTTCAGACAAGAAATTCTTCTGACAATCTGGTAATGTGTATCACCTATATGTGCCAATGTAATTTTTCAAAAATCAACTAATTAAACAATGCACTCCTATATCTGCAAACAGACCAAGCATCATATTTTCAGATGAAGTATAATGAAATTAGTGGGTTGGGTAAGTTCATGGTTGCTGCCAAGAATTCAATGTGACACATGCAGAGTTTACTCTTCCTACTCAGAAAAATACTGTAGGAGCAAGAATCAAAATATTTACCTTAGTAGCAAGTCTGAAGTAGCAAACAAATAGCAGGAAAGCAGCCACCAGGCAAAGCTCTGTGCTGAAAATGTCGCCTCTATTACCAGGACAGATCAACATACGGTATTATTCCAGTGTGCAGTGGCTGATTGCTGCTGTGTACCAACACCAGCTTACACAACATGTACTTCTGAAAAACTAGCACCAAAAGGAAGGCCCCAGAGTGTATGTGCAATGCCTACACAGATCTCAGCTACTTTCTGGAATGGGACAGACACACCATACCTTAAAATTCCCTGCAAGTAAAAACAAAACCATTCCAGTGCAAAGCATGCTGGAGAAATCAAATCTTCCTAGATTTTAAAAAGCTATATATAGTTTAGACTTTAACTAAACAATGCTTGAAATATTTTTCAAAATGTGAACCTCTTAATCCAGGAAAAAAACCCAAATAATCAGGGCTCAAACATTTAATATGAACAAAGTGCATATTAAAATGGCTCCTCTGCAAACCTAACAAATCTTGAAATATTTCTAATAGCACAAGGGTAAACCAGTCCCTCTTCTAGTCTAGTTAAGCTGAGAGGATGTAGTCATTAATATATCAGAAAAGAGGAAAACCAGAAGTCAGTAGAATTCTTATGAAAGTCATAGATGTTTTTCTATAATTAAATTAAATTTTAGTTTGAAGAAGGTTTAGACATTTCAGCTGAGAAGAATCTTTATAAATTTTCTGCCGTACAGTATTTTTTTTCCTCTGAAATGTGCCACAATTTTCTACAGCTCCACCTGGTGCTGCATGCACATCAAGATGGTCAGCAGGTTATTATTCTGGCCTTGAAACATGCAAATACACTTGCTACTAGGGAACTTCAAGACAGTGATTTCAAATCCAAGATACATGGAACCGAGGACTTTCACAACACTAACCTTTACAAAAGCACAATTTATGGGAAGCAAGCTGAGTTTCAAACGTCCCTTTCCCAGAGTAATATGTTTTTACTCCAGCTATTTCCACGTGGCCCCCCGATCTCTGGGTGTCTGTTTCAGCATTAAGAAATTGTTAGTTAGTTTGGAAACAAATTAGTGTGACTTCTAAAATTTGGTGTGCTAACCTCCATAACTCAATTTTGTCCTTATGGAATTCCTGTACATGTAGGATTTAAACAAGGTTTAGAATTGGTCCTTCCTTTCTGCCCAGTTTTTGTCTGTAGCATAAAGCATCTTTAAGTAGTTTGGCTGTGTTAACTAGAAATCAGTGAGAGGTATCACAAGTTCACTGAACTGAGCCCACACAATCTGGATACAGTTCTTCATCCTGAAATACTCCTTTTCTTGTCACTACTAGAAGATAATTGATTGCTGTTTCCCAAGTAAAACTATTTCCACCAGTGCTAGAACCCAAAGACAGACTGCCATGTTACACAAATGCCAAATCAGCTACTACACGCTCTGAAAAAGTCACCTGGAATTAAAAACAAACAAACCAAAACCCCCAAACAAAGCATGGAAGTACAGAACACAGAAGAATCAGAAGCATTCTTTTAATGACATAAAAATGATTATGCAGTAAGATTTTTAGCTGATCCTGTTAAGAGTATGTATGAAGAGCATCTTCAAAGAAATGTCAAGTCTTTACTCAAATTTCAGGTCAGAGCAACAGGGAACCTGGTATATTTAGGAAGACTTGTAGTGAGCAACAAAATCTTATGTCTTTAGTTCTGTATTGCAAAGACAATGAAATCCCATAACAACCTACACAATGGAGGGATAGCATTCAGATCTGAATTTCCTTTTTTTTCCCTTAAAACAACAAACTCCTTCAAGATGACGTAGGAAGATCCAAAAGATGCTTATTTTGCAAAGACAATCCTTCAAATTTTTTATAAACCTACTCAGACATCTTACTCAGACAGTTACAGTTTCTCTCCTTATACTTAAAAAAGGAAAATTTGTCTTGTTCAGAATGCCATAACTGTGAAGCTGCTAACAGCTTCCATCCTAACACAGCTTATCAGCATTGCTCTAAAAGGCTGCAGAGAAGGTATTCACTGAAGATCTGAAAAGAAAGGACAGCAAACACGATCTCCTCATTGCAGGCACAAGCTTAAAGGAAAAAGTTTCATGGATTCCACAACACACATTTGCATTAAAATCAAGATAAAAGACATTCACAGATGTTAAAATCAGGCAAAGAAAATGTCACAGTTCATTCTGACCTGGACAAAATTGGCCACAAGACTTCATCACAAGACCCTGTAACAAAAATACTATAAAAAAATTCTGTAACTTTTCTCTGAGATTCCTTCTGAATCTTTCAGAAAAATGCTCAAAGATCAGAGGAGAGAGAGGAGGAAAGAGAGAAGGAGAGAGAGAAAAGTTCCTTCTTCCTTGTAAATGCCAAAGGGACCCTTGGATTGATTCAGTGTTAATGATCACACACTGTGTCTACTCTTCCCATTCATAACTTGATAAAATTTCAAACGTGTCTATAAATTTGGTGACAATGTTACCTTGTCTTTCTGAAGTCAAATGCAGCTAAAGGCATGATTTTAAAATCTACAATTTACTAAAACAATGCAAAAAGTTGTATAGGCTTTCAGTTTGCAAAGAATTAATTGTAGCTGAATGTGAGTCAATTTTATTGAGTTTTGTAATGAATGGGAATTAGCCCCTTAAGACAGAATGACTAAATGGTGTTTTGAACTGAACAACCTAACTTTAAACTGCATTTCAGATAAATTATAGGAATGATGTTGTACATGGCAAAGCCAGGAGAAGACATTTTCTTGAGGGATGGATGGATGGATGACAAAGCAAAAAAGAAAGGACAAGATACAAGGGCAATGAAATAAGAGAAAGTAAAATATACTAAGCTACATGGAGCAAGAGGCATGTGAGAAGTTGAATAATGATGCTAAAAGGCAACACTAGAAAAGAATTGCTACAACCTACTAAGTAGTATAGGAAGAACTAAAAGAAGGTTTATGAAATTACATTTCCTAGTGTATTAAAAAGTTTATAACTAAAAATGGCACCAAGTAAAACGGTGTATTCTATTTCAGCTGGATTGAGTAGTGGCATGAATACAGTAGTTAGCTGTTGACAAATAGAATTTGCCTTATAAAGAGAGATAACTTTATAAAATATGTACCTTTTCAAACACTGGAATTCACATACTTAATTAATACAATGTGATCTAGGAAGTTACCAGAAAAAAAATACATAACTAAGTATACATATCAAAAATCTGCAGTTCAAAGACACTTTCTCCAAAATCTGCCCGCTGAACATTCAAAGCTTGATTTGTAACATAAAAATAGTTACATTATTCTCTTCATGAAAACTATTTCTACTATCTAGTATTGTGAGAACCTTATTCGGAATACAATTGCAAAAACTCATATTCAAACCATTTTCCCCTGTTAAACATGTCCCAAGTTATTTCAAAGTGCAAGAAATGCAAGGAAATGATGACTTCAGAAAGAAAAAAAATGCAGAAAAACATTGTAGATAAATCATAAATCTGACTTGAAAATCAATGCATTGCTCATCTGTGACAGCTACCATAATCACACCAGAAGTCATTAAAACCTTTACACACTACTAAAGCATTCTACATACATACCCACATATAATACAGACTATAAGAATAAAGTAATTCAGAAACATTTTAGAAGGCATACATACACTACCTATTGTTCTGAAGACTTTAAAGTAACTGATTTTCTGCACATAAAAATGTGTTAATTCAAAATCTATCCTACTGAGACTAGACTTGAATTCCATCAGAAAGTTTTTACCGTTTCCTAAGAACATAATCTGAAAGTTTCAGATTAAACTGAGAACAGAGATATCATCATTTTATGGCTAACTCTAGATACCTATTATTAGAAATGGAAAATTTCCCTCTTTCAAACCTCAGAAAGGAACAGGGACAATGTTCTTATTTCCAGGACAAAGAGAAATCCCTAATAAGGAGGCTACTCTTTTGCAAAGATGTAAAATACATCACATATTATTATTAAGGCATTTTAGAGTTAATATAAACAGGTTAGTAGATAGAAAACAGGCATAGCACAAGAAATTAATGATACAGACAACACCTCTTCACAGGTGCACAAAAAATAGTTATGCATTCACACAGATGATTTCTACATAATTTCTCACCAGATCAGCTATGTAAGAAAATGTTTTAATCTTGAATTCATTATAGTTCTTGAAATGGATTTACACATCATCATGCATACAGGTGTAAACCTCTCCTCTGGCTTTTGACCTGTCTGTTTTAAGACATGACAACTCTATAAACATGACTACATAAGAAATTTTAATACTTTAAATGTTAAACATTAAAAAAGGAAACCTGACCAGTTAGTAATACTGACTTCACAATGTGAAATGATCTACTTCACTCTGAAACCAAAGAAGCCAAAATGAAAGCACCAAGAACAAAAGTGATCTTATTTTAAAAGTGTTAAATCTGTGGAAGAGCCAATCAGTTAAATATCAAACCTACAAGCTATTCTAAATTATTTCCTATTCATATTACTAGTTTCAAAATGGCACCAAATTGCTCAGCTTTCTTCTTTCTGCATATAATGGACACTAGAGACAATGATGTATGAATTCTCCTACAGAACCAATGTTTTTCCATGCTTATTGTCACAAAGTCTCAAGTATGGAACCTCCTCAACTGACTCGTATTTACAGTGTTAAAGAGGTAGATAGGACTTTACAACTATGTTCTTACTACCATCATGTTAAAACATGCTTTGGAAAAACCCATTTCACTTCAAATTAAATATATAAAAGAATCTTAGGGCTTGCATACTTAGTGTTTCCCATCATTCCAGTGACACTGTTTACAATAGTGGCAGTCCTTTATACAGACACACCTAAACCAGGTAAAATTATACATACAACAGTTATATTTCACTGGAAAAATTACCATATAAAACTAATGCAGCTGAAGTACATCTTAAGACCACTTAAGTGTTGCCAGATTAAGTACTTGTACTGAAGTAAATAAATAATTTCAGGTACATTTGTAGGAAGATTTCCGATAATGACAAGTCTTTGTGTTAGTTTCACTTTCTTGCTTACCATATAAGCAAAGCATATGAATTATCAAATGATTGCATTTAGTTTCTAACAGCAGAAGTAGAAAAACCTACAAGAACTCAAGTGTAAAAGATATAATGCAATTAATATTAAAAAATCTTACCTTTATTAGGTTTGGATGACTTGTTCTTGTTAGGTTTAAAACAAGAGCCCCGTGATTTATCTTCACGGTCCTTAATAAATTTCTGCACATCATCCAAAGAAAGCTTTTGAAGGACAACTACAGGCTTAGCTCCTTTATTTAGATCTTCAACTAGCCCAATCTTCTCTACTTTGTCCTTATGTTCACCTCTAAATTCTGTTTTCCTTGACTCCTGAGTAACATTACCATCTTTATCACGCTTGATTTTTGGAATGACAAAATGTTTCAACGCGCCAGATCTTCCTCCCAACAAATAACTGGGAAACTCTGCTTTATTGTCACCATGTGCTTTATTAGTATCGACTTTACTCTTATTCCCATCTGTCCTTCGTTCATCCTTGCTGTTTGGTGACTTAAAACCAGGTTTATCAGGTCTGGATTTGCTAGAATCCCCTTTACCTTCCTGTTTAATACGAGGGCTGTCAGGTCTTGATTTCTGATCCCCAGAAGAAAACCTTGAGTCTCCAGACTCATGCCTATATTTCCTTTCAAATTTCTCAGGTTTTGAAACATCAGATTTAATACCATGCTTAGAATCATGCTCATTTTTGTTTGAGGATCTCAAATATTCAGGCCTTCTAATCTTGGATGGATCTCCTCTGTATCTCTCTGACTCCCCCCTGTCGTCAGGTCTTTGTTTAAGGCTATCATGGTCACGCCTTGGTGTATCAGAAAGTGAGCGCCCATCAGGCCTTGGTTTTGTTGGATCAGGTCGAATTTCAGGTTTCATCCTTGAAGGATCAGATTTCACATCTAGTTTGTGCCTAGATATTTCCATTTTCTTGTCTGACAAAGGTTTACTGGAGTCCCTCCTATTATCATGTTTGTGTTTTGGTGTTTCAGGCCTCCCTTCACTCTTCTGTTTTGGTGTTTCAGGTCTGCCTTCACTCTTCTGTTTCGGCGTTTCTGGCCTCTGCCGTATTTCCTGTTTGCCATTATTTTGTTTTCCCTCATTTTGTTTCATCTCCATTTGCCTACTCTCGTTTTGTTTCAATTCTGTCTGTCTGTTCTCATTTTGTTTCATTTCCATTTGTCTGCTTTCATGTTTCACTTCTAACTGCTTGCTCTCATTGTATTTACTTTCCAACCGTCTGCTCTCATTTTGCTGGAATTCCATTTGTCTGTTTTCATTTTGCTGGATATCTGCCTTTTGACTTTCAAAGTCTGACTTTTTTCTAAAAATTTCGGGATGGTTTTCAGGTTTGAATTTGAGAACTCCAACAGCGTCTTCTTGGGGAACACACACAAACCCATCGTTATACTGCTTAATTTCTTCAGGTTTTTTGATGGTGTCCAAATCCTGAGTTACTGTTGCCTGAGAGTCTGCTCTTCCTGCTTGCTGCAGATCAATACTAACCATCAATGCTGGCCTTGCCCCATTTCCTGCAGAACCTGTCTCCTGAGAAGCTGCTCTATTTCCTCCAGTAGCACCTCCAGCCTCCGGTGGTTTGTTTTCTTGTTTTCGCTTCTTCAGAGGCTTATCTGCAAGTTAAAAGAAAAAGAAAATCACAAATTATATATAAAAACTGATAAATATCAAAAGAAGAATGTCCATTCCCTTCCACTCCCACAATTAATTCTCTATAGCATGCACAACAAAATCCACTGAATTTAAAGGAAGAATAGGACTTCTCTAACTTCTCTTTTCATGTATTGAGACTATAACTCATTGTCAGTCTCCCACAAATGCCAGTTAATCCTTAAAAAAACCCTCCCTCAAAACACATGAAATCAAAGGCCTTGTGTAACTCCCAAGACAACCACCTAATAAAGAAGCTGCAATACATAAGGACCAAAAAACCTACCCCATCTAAAAAGCCCTCAAACTCCCCAATTACACTTAAAGAAGTCTGAAAAATCAAAGTGCAGCTCCTTACTAGTTTTTGAGGAATACTACTACAAAAGATAGCCTCTGCAGATTCAACCTGCTTTATTACACATGTACTAAGTAAGGATCTGCAGCGATTATGACAGAGGTATTCCCTACTTGGTTCAGTGAATCAGCTGGACTTCACACATATTTTAGTCAGGAAACACATAAACAATGAACAAAACTGATAAAGTAACTATTCCACCACTCCATGCTTCTCCTTGAAGCAAAGCAGTACACCAAGGGTTGGAGTCTCTACCTTAAGACGTGCATATTAGGTGGGGGGTACACTTAAAAACTTCAGTAATTTTCCCTTCACAGTCATAATGCTTTTTACAGATGAAACAAAAAGTATAGTGATAATTTTCTGTCAAGAACCTGACTCTGCAAGCCTTTCAGTTTACACTAAAAAAAACAATAGAAGCAGAATACAGAAAAATGGAGTCAACCACACACCCTGTAATTTGGTAGAATTCATATAAATGAGAAGCACACGGAAGTATCCCAAAGAGTATATTCTACCCATATAAAACTACAACCCATTATATTACCAACACAGAACTCTAAACTAAAAATAATTTCTGCCATGAAAACTAGATGCTCTACCTGCACTAAGGCTTCTATTCTCATTTCTCAACTATCACTGTGTAAATTGTTAAAAAAAAAATTCCTTTCTCTGTAATCAGGGAATATGATTGCAAGTCTAAAGAATTACTAGACATAGATCTATTATGGAAATGCCTAGACTACAAATGCAAAGTAAGAAAAATTCCATACTTTGTGCCTAGGTTTGTGGTGCCTTATTACCAGATACAATGAACCAGCTCTCCTACTCTGAGCAGGTATAATAAGGACAGTAAGGAGGATGCAATCAAGAAATAGGGAAACAAATGTCAGTGAAAAAACCCACACAGTCCTCTGGAATTGTAAAGCAGAATTACAACATATGAATTCTAATTTCTTGTAAAATTTTAGAAGACTCTTATTTAGAAATACTTTGAAGGATCATCTCCAAAACTAAAATTAGGCCACAATAACAAGCAGTAACATGGTCAATTCCAGTGATGTTAACAGGTTTCTTTTCCTGTCATTTTCATCCTCAAATCTATTTGGGTATCTCTAACTTTCTAAAACTCAAAAGTTTTGTACAAGATTTAATGGCCAGAAAACAGTAAAGACAGAAACAACAAACTCCATGCAGAAACTGATCAACTGCAAACAAAGAACTTTGCAAAGCTCAATAAAAGACTGTAGGAATAAATGCCAACTTTATGATAAACATGGGGCAAAAAAAAAGATTCCAAATCAAAGATGAAGCTTTTTAGCATGGAGATTTTTGCTTTTTCTTTGCTACAGCAACTGCTGGATTCATATGAGGACTTATATAAATCAATTTTTCTTAACTATGGATTAGAACAAATATCCATACATCCACACACATCATTACCTCACTTCTTAATTAAGACTCTTTAAATTTTGAAATCTAAGTTCAGAAACTTGCATTCTTATGAGACAGTTTGTCAGCCTTGTCATTTTAGTCCAGAAATGCCAGGCACACCGAGTAAGTCCTGTAAAGCTCTGATGGTGGATCTAACAGTAGTCTTTAAGACGTTACTGTTGTTCATTATCTGCCTCATTTCTTTAACTGAAGTTTTCATCTGTAGCAGAAAGGAACATGGATTCATATTTCCAAAGCTAGATTTCACTGTCTAATGCATCACCATAAGGCACTAGTGAAGGTGGTTGCATTAACCTACCAGGCTGAATGATTCAGTTTTAAGCCAGAAAATGCTGTCCTCTCTTATGCCTGTTATAGGAGCAGATGGCCATGAGCTGTGATGCCTTAAACAGCTGTAGCTGGATCAACCAAAACTCACCTTTCAGACCCCTCATGTGGAAGGCACCAAGAACAAACAACCAAAACAATTCAAGTAGGGCAAATTCTCTTGCTTGGACTTCCATAAGTGACCAGGCTCAACATGCTGCTGTTCTTCATCTCCAAAATGTCAAATTGTAAGTTGAGAACACGTAAGTAGATGATTACATCACAACTTGGCACAGACATTCCCTCTAAATACATAGCTCTTCTGATGCACATTCTTCATCTCTCTTGACATTAGAATACCGACGTTTTAATAACTTGAATCTTGCCTGAGAAGAAAGGGCCACCTTCATAGTTTCATTTTCTTAGACGGCAAGGTGATTGCAGGCAGAGGTATATACTCACAGATTTGTTCTTATTTCCAGTGCATCTTGAAAGTGAGCCTCAAAACTAGACTCGATCATTACTCCTTTGCCTCTATGAGAATTCTGGATCTAGGACAAAAAAAGCTGTCCTGACTATAAGAAAATATCCAGTTGAACTAGGGCAAAAAAGGTAGGATGGATACATAGTACTACTGCCTTCATAAAGCATAATGAAAAAACTCCATTGAATAAGTATAAAAAACTTTAAATTTGATGTAATAGCTTCAAAAATTTGAAAGCTGAAACATACCATTGTGTTTTGAGGGCTTTATAAAATCTTGAGCTCACTTTCAGTTATATGAGAATTAGAATCAGCTAGGTGAGAAGAGAGCAGTGAACCTCTGAAAACAGATGTCTTCAGCTCTTCTCTTTTACAGTCAAATGTATACAAGTTTGAGTATAGCTGCTTCGTTATGTCATGAGTCCCAAAATGAACAGAGAGGAGCTTTTACAATATCCATCGAAATATACTTCAAATTCTTCAAGACATCAGTATTCAAGCTTCATTCACTTCATTCCATAGACAGTAGTATTTTTTCTTAATAAGGGGATCTAGGACTTCACCGAAGTATCAGACTAATGTCTTTGAAATCTTACAGACCTAGATCTAAAGCCTGTTGCAGTTCCAAATATGTTGGCTCACAATCTCTTTAGTCCAATAAAGTGTAATCAGGATGTTTCTGCTTTCATCTTTGTAACAGTTTTCATAGTAAATGGAATATGTATTAAGTTACAGAAGAGGTTTCTGTCTATATTAATGATTGGGTATACAAGCCCGTTATTTTCAGATTCTTTTCAAAACCATTATTCACACTTGCACCTTTCTCTGAGGCTGTAGATATTTTCAAAATATACCTACATTTTTTCCATTTCCTTTAGCAAATTTATGCTAGTTCAGAGAACACTTACTCTATGTATTAATCCTCTTGACTTGGCAAATTTGTAAGAATGTTCTCTTTACCTTGCAACATGCTCACCGCAAGGCAGTACCTTGGAACTCAAAGCAAGATGATAAACTACATTATACTAAAAAAAAAAAAAGCTGTTCTATCAAATGAAATGAAATGTAATGAAACTGTGGCACAAGAAACAGAACATTACTGGAATCACATGCTTGACATGGGAAAAAAAATTAGCTGAATTTCCAAGTGGTAATCTCCCAACAATCCTCTTATGAACAGTGCTCCTGGAGACAGGTTATGGATTTCACCTTTGTAAATATCTGTCTATCACAGTTATGAGTACTTTAAGATTTAGAAATTAATTAATTAATTACTGTGGAACCTTTATGCAAAAAAACACATTGCACTGGAAAAACCAGCTATCTTGAGATACATTTCTGCTGAAACTACAAGGCAATCATGATCTGAAGAACATTCATCCTGAAAACAGATAGGCTTGAAAGCTGAGGAAGTGTTAGAAGCAGCAGGTGGATGAGGAGAGCCGTGTTATAAATGTATGTCTTTTCTTTTACTCACCCTAAATCTTTCCAAAGCAACAGCCAAGATACCATTAGTGCTGAAACCCCTCTATGTTACTGCTTCCTTGCAAGCCTGATGATTGCCTTAAATCTCAGACTAAACTCTTTAAACAACTGATTATAATTGGATGATGCCCAGTTCTAGAACTGCTTGGCCTAGCAAATTGAAATGGGCCTTTCATAAGAATTTGCAGAATTGTAACACTTCCCTCCATTAATACGGTTCGGTATACTTATAAATAGACATAACAGCTAAATTTTTGCTTTCCCATTTACAGCTTGTAAGGGACTCAGTGGGAGACATCATATTCAAAATTGTTAAATGTGAATGTTTTCTCCTTCAGAGACACAAAAAAGATTGATACTCTAATATTAAATTCTAGATGGACCATTTAAATGGTAATTGGAAGTATATATATTCTTTTTGTAAAGGATAACCTTTAAGACTTTTACATCTTTAAACCTCTAACTCTTCTAATCTCTCATATTAGAGATTACTTGGATATGCTTCCACTAATTCGAAATAGCACTTATTTAATTATATTACTAATTAATGAATTTAACTCAAATATACTAGTCCTAAGAGGTTATTACATATTGTCAAACCTTCTATTTTTTAACAACATCAGAGACAAGTCAGACACAGGGTAATTATAATCTTATCTTACTTAAGCTAGCAAGCAAGATTAGAAATTTTGAACAAATGGCACACAGATAAATGTCCAAATAACAAATATATGCCTACTGTTTCTTTTTCTCAATTATTTTTCACAGATCTCTTCAAAGTTGTCTAAGTGCCCTGTCTCCTCAAACAACAGTGTTCTACAGACCACAAGAATCTCATCTCTATAAAAGGAATCTAAAATTACTTCAGTGGTACCAGTGGATGATCTATCATGGGAGTGGGGGCAAATACCAGTTCTTGTCTGCTCCTGCATTATGCACACCATTGACAACCCATAAGAGTTTGCTCCCATTTGACCTCCCCTCAAAGACCTATGCCAACCGAAGAAAAGAATTAACAACCAAAGAGAACCCTTCTCATCAGTAGAAGAGATTCCACACTACTAGCTCCTCCCCTTGAAGGAGAGATTCAGGCAACATAGGGAGAAGATTTCATTCTCATCCTCCCTTACAGAAGAAATCAAGAAAGTACAGTCATGAACTTTGTATAGGAAGCTTTATAGAATGGTACATAATTCCAAAAATCTCTGAAGAGACCAGAAGACTTTCAGCTGTTGCAAGTTAAAGAAAGGGACTTGCAAGACTCAGAACAGAAATACCTGCTAATATTTAGCAATCTGTTAAAAGACTTCATCAAACTTCTGCTCATTTTCCAAAAAGGAAACTCCATCAGAAGGGATATCTAAACTTACTCAGCTCAAAACACAAAAAGGCTACAGCAATCCCTGACATGCCTTGAAGTGTAGTATACTTCACCAAAATGAAGATTCTGAAGTTTTGCTTCTCTTCTTCAATATAGCAAGAATACAAACAAGACAATATTGTTTTACGAATTTTTCTACTTAAGGATGTCTGTTTACTCACTATTCTCTGTTATTTATAGTAACACAAAGGAAATACTAGACCAGGAAATAAGAAAAATTGAACTGCAGAAAAGTATAATCAAATACCTGCATTTGTTTAGAGATTGGAAACTGTAATTTAAGCTCCCTGAATTTATTATTGCTTTCACAAACCATATGACTTTAGTTTTTTTCTGAGATAGATTTTTTAGCATAAATGCTGGATTTTACTCATGTGATTTTGTGCAAAATTACGGTTTTGTAAACTCAAAGTAGCTCAGCAAAACCTGAAGGGCACTTACTTCAAAATACCCAGTGTAGCATCTAATTCTACAGGAAAAGTGCAACACACTAACATCAGACTTAATGAATTACTTAAGTATCAAAGCTAACATATGCAATTAGATTTTAATTCATTTGTATAGACAAAACTTTAGAAATAAGCAGTGACTTTCCCTTCTCCCTTTCAACTGTTGATTTTGTTCTGCCTTGCATTCAGAAATATCATCAATTGACTAGATCAGTAACATTTTTATTCCATGACAAAAAAAAAAAAAGTGTCTTCTTAGGTTGATGTCAGCATGAACTTTGTGACTATGAACTACAGAAATGCTGGGATTAAGCTCTTAATAGGGCTTATTACCTATTAAGCCATCTTTTTACCAAGATTTAAATCCATTACAGAGAAATGAATGTCCCAGTATGTAAGTCATTATTGGCTTAATGGTGTCATAAATCCTCTCACCCTAGAGGTACAATCAGGGGTATACATTACATGCAATTTATATTGAATTTTCTAGTCTTAGTTTACAGTGTAGACTGAAAAAACAAGGTTTCTTCCTAAACTGCTATAGTTTAGTTAATTTTCTATACCTTCTTACAAGAGCGGTTTTCTGCACCACCTTATGTAAAGCACAATCTGGGATAAATAGGGGAATTTTGATTTCATGTTACACATGAGCACAAATAAAAATGCTATTGAATTTTATGATCCTACTTTAAAAAAATGTTTTTTTCATTTGTTTAGTATTTTAATCGTTGTAAAACTGTAAAACGGAGTGACTTTTCATAGATAGGTGTAAACATTGCAACATTTCATTCCAGTTCCTCTAATAGAACAGGAATTTCTTCTCCTTACTTTTCTTAAAACATGTCTGAACACACACAAACACAAAATCTGTCTTTTATAGGACCCAGAGGCTGAAAAGCTGTTTCTTGTTGGAAGAGATATATAAGGTGACAGTTTCATCCTTTACATCACACTACAAAATGCAGACCTAATGAAAGCTTATATATACAAAACACATGATACCTAAATCTCACATTCTACTACACAGACACTCAGTTACTTATCTTTCAGACTCTATCTCTTCACTTTCTGGTATTAATGACTGTAATCTATATGAATTACTACTTGTAGCTCCACTTTTAAGGAAATAAGCCCCCTACAACATATTTTTAGTAACATACTGGTTATAACGACACATTCCATCATTTCATTAATTGGCTACATAAAATTAAACATAAACAAATTATTCATTCTTAACAGTATTTTTCTATTTGTTTCCTCTTTAGGGAGTTTTATGGGGGAGATGGGTAATGGAGAGAAAGGGAGAGAAGCTGGGTAAGAACTTAAAAGGTAAGAGAAAAAGTTACTTACCTATAATTGTAGTTTTGAGAGTTTGCTCCGGCAGATTCACACTCTTGGGATGAGTGTCTCTGCTGCTAAGGGCTTGGAACGAACCAAAAAAAGAAGGGCCCACAGCAGGCATCCAAATGCCTCCTAACTGATCCATTTATTGGAAAAAAAGTTATTACAGCTTCATTTCTTCCTAATTCAAAGAATCCACAATAAGATTCCAAAGAATTGGGTAAAAAGGATCCTCAGGGGTAAAATATATAGGGAAAACCACACATATAAAAGTTGGTTTGTCTTATTAAAAAAATCTTTCTAATCATTTAAGTTAAAAAAAAAAATTACCCTACCAATGAAATGGTGAATGATTTCATTACTCTTCTCACAAATTCCTGAAAACAGTGCCTTTTACAAGCAGAACTCCTCAATCTGTTAAGATAGCTGTATTATACAGAAGTATCTTTGAAGAAGCTTAAAGCCTAACCACACAATTCTGTGTATGGAAGAGCTCAGATTAAGCAAATTTGAATAAAATAAAAAAAATAAAATCAACTTGCAAAAGAGTATCTGGAAAAGATGGGTTACTTTCTGTGATTTTATGTAATTTTCAAGATTATTTTCCCTTTTCCTGTCGCTAAAAGACTCTGAGCTCATTTCAGCATTAATATATTAAACATTTATGTTTCGAAGTACTTGAAGGCTTTAGAAAAGCATGAAAGATGTCAATGTATAAGTTTTGTATCTGAAAATTAATTCTGTAGCAGGTCTAAATCTTGAAAAATAAGAAGTTAATGTAATGTTTTAGGAACGGTTTAGTCTAGAAGTGATGGACTAACTTTGAACTACTTAATTACACACAAAGATAAGCCACTTGTACCTGAACAATGGCAAAGTACAAGTTAATGCAAAGGACTGAGGTTACCAAAATGAAATTTCTCCCTCAACATTCCCATCTCCCAAAAGGAAAAAAAGATGCCTGAGAACAGCAGAAATTCCTGAGAATTTCTGAAACTTAATAGGATTTCCTGTAGTTTCTTGGAGCAGTCAACTTCAGAATGTGAACAAAGCACAATTTCAGTTAAGGGAACAAAACTGATTCAGAATATAGACCTCTACTTGTTAGAAAAGCCTTCAACAGTATCAAGTAGCACGGGAAGTGTGACTACTGGCAGTAGTTAGAAGAGAAGAAACTGTGAATTAAGTTTCACTATCTTTCTGAAGAAATTACATCACCAAAGTATCACAATGTAACTAGAATAGAGGATGGTTTACCAGTCATTCGTTGTGGAAAATGTCAATCCCCTTCGCTAATATCCTGTTTGAATTACTTTTTTTTCCAACTCAGATAATCCGAGTCTTGATAAATAATAGCTAGATCTATCTGTAATACTGCACATTCTTTCAAAAGAGAAGATATGATCTAGTATTGATCAACATCTTTTATCTGATTAGGATATAAAGGCCATTGTGAGGGGAGCAATAGGAACTGAAGACCTGAGTTATGTCATCATGTTACATGGACTGTTTAGCAGTACTGAAGCTATTAACTGTAAGAGATGTATTAGAGTGTAACTTTTGGTGCAAAATGCCTAGATCTCCAAAATCTCCTTTCACTAATAGATACAGAAAAATTACTTGTTGAATTGATCAATAGAGAGACTTTCTTGATGGATAAAGTATAAAAAAGGGGATGCACTCCAGCTCTTCCACACAGAACACAGGGATGAAACCAAGTTAGACTTTGCACCTCTCTATCATGATAAATGAAGAAGATGCTCTCCACTTAATCCAAGAGCCAAATAGCCCAAAAGGATAGAATTATAAAAACATAGCTGCAAAAAGCACTTGGATATGAGGAAGGAAGTCTATATTATAAAATCACTCCTTACGCGTATCTGACACACACTAGCCCAAATTTTGCATTAGTGACTTTTGCACTAAAGATTCCTTTTTCATAAAGCAAAAGCGTGGAAATCAGATTTCAGAAAGATAAGCTGCTTTTCAAACAAGGCGGCACTTCTGCAAAACTCTGTGTTAGTGCCTCTCCTGAAACACAGGCTGCTTCGCTCTTTGAGAGACTCTGTTTGGTGGAAGCTAGGTATTTTAACAGCTTTATTAGAAACAATGATTTATTACAGAAAGTACTATATAAGTTACCACAAGGTTCCAACCCCTATTTTTCACCAGTACCAAATATAATAAAAGGACTTCAGCATTAAAAAACCCCACAGACCTTAGCATTCCTTAGCCCAGTTGTATAATTTCTAGCAAGAATGCCCCCCCCGCCCCAAATCTCTGCTGCTTCTCTAAAATAAACTACCTCCACACTTCTAAGACTCCTTAGCCTCAGAAAAACACATCCTATCCAACCAAACACTTACTGCTGAAAATAAAGTATTTGAAAATCTGTGATGGAGTACAGAACCATGGAGGTTTCATGTCTAAAATAAAGGACAGAAGAGACCACTAATCTACGGTCATTTGTAGTTTTGATAACTGTTGAGTACCACTTTAACTGAAAGTAATTTATGGAAACTGGTGTGAGTATACACAGAAAACACAATATGGCTGTGATACGCATTCCCATGCCTCTGTTACAAAAGCAGCAAAGATGCTTTCATGCAGGTTTTAGCATGTGCTAGCATTTTGAGTAAGTTCTCTAAAGGGATGCTTGCTATTGTAAAGCACCAGCTGGCACTATGCACTCCCACTCTAGACTGAGCACTTGCTACACCAATGCTCTCTTCCTGAGACAATGTCATCTGTAGTTACAGTACATGTACAAAAAGGCACAAATGCCAGGCTTTTGTATAAATACATTACGCAGCTTTGCAGAAATTAATGACATATTTAGAAGTTATTGAATATGTTTCTACATGTTCCTATATGAACAATACAGGATGCTTCTTCCTGCAGCGACACAAAATCATATGGCTCTAAGTAGAACAATCCCAGAGTCTATCAGCTTCTAGAAATAGAATAAACTTAGAAGCAAGTGGCAAAAGCATTATCAAAAAAGTAGGAACTGTATTTTTCCAAGGTAACATTTTTAGGAAATGTGTTCCAAGATGCTAAAAATCTGCTAAAAATCTTTCTACTATATACTAGGCAGTCATGGCTGAAACCTCAAGAGCCAAAGTGAAATGGTGAAAAGGGCCACTGTCTATCATAGGGGCAACATAGTACAACTGAATAAACAGTGATTATTTGTCCCAGTACTAGGCAGCAACTCTTCTACCTGATTTTTAGCAAATGCAGGAAGTCATGAAGATCTGAGACCTACCAGAGGATGCAGGTAAGGGGAAACCATAAGGTTGGAATCTGTATTTGGGAAGATGGTTATTGACCAGTGGTGAACAGAAAAGGTCACAGTCTATAAAAATCACTCCTTTCCCCAGAAGAAACAAATCAAGGCTCTGATCATAGATGGGTAACTGTTGTAAACAAACTTAACAATTAATGCTCAGCATTTTCTGAAAGCCACAACAAAACAAAAAGTGTGGTTCTAGTCTTGATCAAAGTGTTTGAAAGCATCTGAAACCCAAGAACTTCAAACCAGTTAACAACAGAAAAAAAAAGAGAAATCAAAAAAAAATGCTGGGCATTTTTTCAGCTGCTTCTCAGGTAAAATGTGGCAGAAATTCTATTTCGAGTGTGTGGACATAAATGTAGCTTTTGAAGTACTAGGCCACAAACTACAAGCTCTCCAACAAATTTAAAATTAATGGAAGAGATTTAAGCAAATAAATTCCCCATCTTATTAAATTAAAATTAAAGACAGTAGAGTTCAGTAAAGATCTATTTTGAGGTGAGCAGACCTTTTCTCTTTACATTAGTAAAAATTTTTTCCTAAAAAGGTTTGATTTAGTTACCAAATAAGAAACATCTTAGAAGTTAAACCTTTTAGTACTGCAACCACGTTTACAAACACAGATACAGACAAACATGCACAAACTCTCTCCTTCCCTCCCCACTCAGGCATCTCTACAAACAGTAAAAAAACACTTTGAATAGGGAGAAAAATTGCTCCCTCTCTGCTGGTTAAAGACCTAAACTGTGTGTAAATTAATTCCATGCAAGTATGTCTACATGGCCCATTTTCACCTATGAACTTTGAAAATCAGAATTTTCACCATTTTCCATTCTGTGAGTTGAGAGTATCTAATAAATTAGGATTATGCTACCAAAGTTTTTTTTCTCAGAAGTTAAACATGATGTGCAGAGGAAATTCTGAAAAATATTTATAGTAAATTATTACTATCTAATTCATAAAATACATCTGAAACCAAAGACCTTCAAACCAGTTAACAACAGAACAAGAAAGAGAAATCAAAATAAAAAAATTGATAAATTCAATTAAATCTATTAAGGCAGGAAGTGCACCTACCGATGTACAGATAAAACATTTCAGGGCCCCCCCTGGTTCTGTGCTATAGACCATATGAAACATATACCATATACAGATATATGGTAGTTCTCTAAAGTTACTAATGCCTTCATAATAATTAATATCCAGTTGAACAAACATTAGAGAAATCATAATTGTATATATTATCCAATCATTACACTACCTTCAAAAGAACAGATGTGATTTTAGTCTAGCATCTCCTTCTTATTAAATCCAAATGGAGATATGAATAGAAATGGGATAAAACAGTTTTCCTGAATTTTCTTAAATTAAGCAACATGGATGAATAACACAACCATCAAAACTTACTACAAATTTTGATTTATGGTACTGCTGGGATTTCAGAAACTACAAACAATATCAACTGTATTTCATTCAGCCTCATGGTTCAAAGTAAGAGTATTTTAAAAGAATTCTGAAACATAAGAATTTCGCTTTCCATCCATTAAGACCCCAAATAAAGAATAGCAGATATTCAAAATATGCATATATGAAAGATTACAGTTCATTGTTGGAAGGGAATGGAGATGAATGTCGCAGAAGAACCTACACTGAGTAAACAGAATTGAACTATGTGACAATGACAGGAAGTTCTTTATATATATATATGGGGTTTATATGCATATATATATATTTATATAATATAGAGTGTATATACACACACACAATCCTTTTACCTTTATCTTGCACTTCTTTTGAAAATCGCTCCCTTTCAATAGCTGATTCACGTTCTATCCGCTCAATTTCAGCCAATGCATCCAATTCTACTTCATCATATGACGTTATAGCTCCTTGTTGCGAAACCTGTTGCTGTGTCTGTACCACAGGAGTTTGAGGTTGTTTTGCAGCAACTGAAGTGTTCTGTTGTAAAACAGGCACTTGTTGTGCCTGAAGAAAAGCTGTCTGTTCATGCTGCGGCAAACACTGAGCAGTGTTTAATGGGCGGTTAACATCCTGTGGAGTAACGGGTGTTTTAGAAGTCTGTCCTGGGTACTGCACATTAAAAGGAATATCACCCTCTGACACACTGCTGTTTTCCAAACCAGAAAGCATATCATCCTGCTGGTCCATATCCGAAGATCTTACACGAGACAGTCTTAATGTAAGCTTAGTGGAGTCCTTGGAAGGAGAGCTAATGATATCATACATTGCAGCTTTTTCAGTCTGGTCTTTTTCATCCTTGCCTAACTTCATTTTCTTTTGTTTCTTTTGCTTTCTTTCTGGAGAATCTAACAATATGTCTGGGGGAACATCTCTAGGTGATGAATAAGGTGGAGGCTGAGATTGTTGGATTAAAGGTTGTCTTGATCCTAGAATAATAATTCAGAAAAACTGAACAGTTATGTTGTTTCATGTTTATATAAAAACACACTAAATATAACCTGCATACTTTTAATGTGTATCTCTACATATAACTGCGTTCACAAAACGTCTAAATAAGATTGGTAAGGAAGCACATCATCGCTAGATCAAGACGCAGTCTGGACAGTTGCAGTGTATTTCCTAGGAATTTTAGCAGTCCACTGCAAGTAGAGAAGGGATCATTTCAGAAAAGACGGAACAAAAAAACCCCACCACCAAAAAAGAATAAATAAAAATAGTACCTAAGGTTCAGAATATCAGCTATTAGAAAATGATCAACAAAAGCATGTTGACGACAGAAAAAAAGAAAGATCAAAAAGATTCTTAATAAGGTCCAGTGATGAAGACTTAATGATCACTGTATAGGCACTAGCCATTTCAGCCACACATTTTTAATAAAGAGTAAAAACCAAAACCAAAACATATACAACATCCTTAACTTCAATTCTGACAGTTAATTTTTTTTCTTTCTTTTTTAAAATTTTATTTTAAAACCTCCACACTTATTATGATCTAGAAAACACTAATTATCTAAAGGCATCTTTCTACCATTCCCTGCTTTATCTCCCCTCCTTTTTTGTTTAAAGTACGAATTTTCACTTCTATGTGCACTCTTCAAGATTTGAAAGTGTCTACAGAAATTTTAAATAGAGGATACTTCTAATTAAATAATTTCCCCAATTAATTACATTTGAAGTTCTAATTCCTCTAACTAATCAGCTTCCTGTAAATGTTAGCCTAGAAAAAAATCTGAAAAACAAAGAAGCTTTTTAACCTGTCCCAATTGAAATTTTGAGCTTGGAAGAAAATACTGTGCAAGGTGGGAAACACGCACAGTCTCTTCTTCTTACAGCAACCATTCAGACTTCTTTCATCCATTGGAGAATACTGATGTTCAGAAAGCTGTGATTGAGATTATTATTAGTCTTTCTGGTCAGGTCATCATGGGTCCACACTTCTAACAAAAAGCAAAAATTAACTGGAATACAAGTCCCATGTGCTTCATTCAAGAAACACCACTAAACAAGAAAGCAGCTTTATTCTGCTGTTTAAATTACTACCAGATATTTTTGGAAGTGTTAAGGACCATTAAGCAATGTACCAAACCACAGATGAAAAATCAGAGTGGTTTTTCTCTGTCAAAGCTTCAATTTACATGAAAGGTGTGCTTTTTCTGATGACCTCTCCACACAGACTGCAATGCTTTTGTCTCCCCAGACCATTCTGTAAGAAAAGCCCACAACCTCCGTATGTAGCGAGCAGGGTGTGACATGGATTTATCTTAATCCTTCTTAGCCCTCAACAACAAATCCATCTTCTATCAAATAACATCCACAAAGTTGGGAAGCCCTCTTTTGACTCATTACAATTTTCAAAACTGTTCTACTACTCTACTTCCCTTCCTCAAATGATATACCACACTGAGCAACCAGTACCAAAGTTCTCACTACATCCTAAGAAGATTTCTCCCTTGCTTTTCACTAGATTCTATTCTTGTTAAGCTCCTCTCCACAACTACCATTTCTTTGGGTAATTCACTAGATTAAATGTAACATGTAGCAGGAATCCTTAGCTACTAATTTCTTTAATGGTAATGACTACCACTCAGGAAGTACAAGCTGCAGGGTATTTCTACAAATAATAGAGGCAACTCAGAACTTTTCAATGTTCTTGAAACATCTTTATCTTGAATTCCAGACATCTTAATTTTGAATTATCTCTTATACGAATACTTCTGAAGTTGCAACAATGGAACACTTACTGTTTTTCAGAGTTACACTTCTAAACACAGGGGGCAGATTTGATTCTCTCTTGTCCTAACCTTCTAGAAAAATATGACAAGATCTGATTTGGTATTAATTTGGCATTTCTCATGTTGAAAAGTAAGATTGCAGCAACAGATAAAGGGGTTCTTTATATCTTTGAATAGACTTGAGGAGGCCAGAAGGATTTCACTGCATTCCATTGAACAGTCTTAGAATCCAGTAAATAAAGAAACAAAAGTAAAGTTTTGCCTCTCCTAGGCAGCACTACGAATAAGTCTTTGAAAATAAGTTTGTCCTAAAGGAAATTCTTGAATCTCTTTTATAGTAAGGCCTATAAACTGCATTTTAAAAGAATATGTTTCAGCAATAATTTCACATATTTCTGAGATGTTTAATGATGGTTAACCCGCTAACCAAAAAGAGGCTCAGCAGCTACAATGCCTATGTATGGACATGAAAAGAACCTGGAAAATATGAAGCATTCTCGAACAGTTTCACCCTATCACAAACCTTAGCCCTTTTGAACAGATATCACACAATGAACACATAGCACATTCTGCTCAATACTGAGACTTCAGACAAAAGCCAGCAGTGTGCCCAGGTGGCCAAGAAGGCCAAAGGCACCTGAGCTGTATCAGCAACAGTGTGGCCAGCAGGACCAGGGCAGGAATTATCCCCCTGTACTCAGACTGGTGAAGACACATCTTGAATGCTTTGTTCAGTTCTGGACCTCTCACTACAAGAAAGACACGGAGGTGCTGGAGCATGACCAGAGAAGGGTAACAGAGCTGGAGCACAAGTTCAGCAAGGAGTGGCTGAGGGAACTGGGGACTTCTCCAGGAGTTTATCCTGGAGAAGAGGAGGCTCAGGGGGCACCTTATCACTTTCTACAACCACTTGAAAGGAGGCTGTGACCAGGTGGGGAATCAGCCTATTCTCCTAGGCAGCTAGAGGAAATGGCCTCAAACGCCACTAGAGAAGGTTCAGGTTGGACCTCAGGAAGAATTTCTTCACTGAAAGCTTTGGAATGCACTGCCCAAGGAGGTGGTGGAGTCACCATTCCTGGAGGTGTTCAAAAAAGGACAGGACATGGCATTTGGTGCTAGAGTTTAGTTGACATGATGGCTTTTCTTTAAAGGTTGGAACAGATGATCTTGGACATCTATTCCAACTTCAATAATTCTATGAAAACTACACTCATACAAAGGGCTTTGTCTATCAATGCTGGAGTCAGTCTGGAGTATTTCCTATGGCAGAAGTCTTGGGCCATTATATGTCTGAGAATAAATATCTTTACCAAGACTGGGTAACACAAAAAAAAAAAAAAAAACAACCCAAAACTTGAAGAATACATAGACAGCTACTATGAGTTTGCTGAATCAGTTGAGATTCCAAGATTGAGAAGGTTTGTTCTGTGAAATGCTGTCAATGCAGTAAATAATTTACAAATCTGCAGAAACTTAGAAATGAACTAAATTTATTATTTTAGAACAGAGAAATATTTAGACAAATTCTGAGTCTAAATTTAGGGCTGGGCAGTAATTCAGGAGAAAAATAAATCTGACTTTCTGTAGTTGATTTTCTAGAGATAGTATCATTAAAGACTTTGTGCGTGCTCTCTTTATATGGCAAGAATATGTACAGGTTCTGAGATTCTCCCCCAGTTCAGGAAGGTCACTGTATCATTACTAAACAGCAAATACTGATAGTCAACCAGATAACACCAAACATAGCTGAGAAGCAGGTATCATCATAGGACATGAGGTCTCTACAGAGAACAAACACAACCATCAACAATATCTCTCTAGCCTTTCGGCAACAGTCATTCTGACCACCCATGATAATCCTAGGGCTCGTTCTCTACATTTCTTAGTTTTTCCATTGGCTCCTAGTGGAAGATGGCACTGAGGTTTTATGAAATCCTGTAGTGATTTGCAAACATCTTTTTGTGTGATTATTGACCACTATCTTATCAAATCCTATATAGTGCAATCAAATGTAAAAAGAACTTATTAGCATTGACAGAGATTTAGCCTTCTTTAAAATGTAAAGTTTTGAATCCACTTCTGTTTTGTTTACCCTGGCTCACCTTGCTCACTGTTTATCACTAGCTTGGACAGCAAACAAAGAAGCTTCTGTCCAGGAGACTGAACACATCACTAACATCTCCATCTTATAGTTTTGTCTGTACTTGCTAATCACACCACAATACTCATACTTTCTTTAAGTATTTGTGATACTTCCTCTGATTATCTCTAAGCCTCTTCATGTTACTTGACTTTCAAAGATGATGTAGCAATGTCACACCATTGATCATACTCTCTATTGTGACTCACATGGTTAAAAAGCAATTACTAAGATTATCAGGAAGTTAGGATTCACACATTTTTCAGTATTTAAAAGTATTTAAAAATTATCTTTCCACTTGTACAGCTTCCAAAGGGTCACGTGAAACAGTATTCTAGTATTCCTTTAATTCTCTTGCAGGCAAAGATTCTCTCAGATGTCGATAAAAGCCTTTCACCCATCCTACCCCAGAAGTATCATTCCCTAAGCATGAAAGCTGGAAAAAAACATTTGTTAGAGAACAAACGAAGAACAATGTTTAATACATGGTTCATTGCACACTGGAGAGAAACTTCAAGAATGTTCAAGAGCTACACTTTCTAAAATCCATAAGAAAGTGATTTTCCACACTCCTGAAACATGATTTAAATAGGTATACACAAATTGATGTATAAACCTGGACACAATATTCCAGATATTTTACTGGAAAAGCTTTTGGAAAGAAAGGCTTTAAGAAGTGTATACGTGCTACATGGGAATTATTAGGATTTCACATACGAGTAATTACACTGTAAACAAGTTCCTAAGGGCAGAAGTAGGAGAAGAGAAGCAGAACATTCGTATTGTATTCACAGTGACATTTGTCTGTTGGAAAAGCTAGGAATCTTGTGATTATAAAACCTGAGGAACATACTATTGCCAACAGATTTTAAAAGACAGCAGTTAAAATGTGTAAATAAATTGTGTCTTTTTTTTTTCCTTTAACATGATCTTATTTATCACCTTTACATAAAAGGAGTTTTCATGTAAACAGGATCAGACAATTCACCCTGGAACTCTGGCTAAATCAGTCTGAAAATTGGTCATAATCCCTTTGAGAATCTGTGCCTCCAGCAGACTCAAAAAGGGAAAAACAGCCCCTCTGAAAGCATGGTCTACCCAGAGTATAACACATAGTCTGTATGATTTAAGTACACTAGAATAATTTTTCTGTAAGAACTGAGATAACGAAGAAATGGTATTCCAAAAGCAATGTTAAGAATAAGTATCATCAAATCTGGAAGAGAGTTGAGTGCCATACCTGGACTCTAGCATGGCTTTCTATATAGCTTCTCATAATAATTTCACTGACAAGGTGAAGAGTGTTAATCTAGTGTAATCTAGACAAAAACATGTTGATTATTGTAAACCCTACTTTGAAGCTATGCTCACACAAATTCAGTTTTTCTTAATAAAAATGAAGTGAGTATATGTGAAGAAGTGCAGCTTTCCAGAGCACTGTCGTAAGAATAATAGTTTAAAATATTTGTCAGTAATTTCTTTTCATGTAACAGAATTAAAGACTATTCCATTAATCTAAGTATCATTCCTGCTTTTGTTTTAAATCTTTGAGAGGCCAATCCCTGCTTTTAAAAACAGAATCAGAAGTTTTCTTGACTAATTTGAGTAACTTTCTGAAACAAAACAAATTCAGTGACAAGAAGAACAACTTTCTTATTTAACTGTGAATAAGAAAACCATAAGAAGAAGATAGACTAGCTCTATAGAAAGGCAGTAGAATGTTTAAAACAACTTGCAATATAAATCTGAGTTATCAGCAAAGAGCAGCTATACTTGCATATAAAACAGTAGTATCAGACCAAGTAGCCTCTAGTACCTTCCTGACTACTCATCCTAAATCTTCAAATTGAGATGTATTTCTGTTCTAGGACAGTAGAACATCAAGTCATATGTAGACCAATTAGAGGTCAGGTAAAAACATCAAAGACAATTGGAGGCTCAGAAATTATGACTTACGTAAAGGTAATAAAAATTGTGCAGTTCAGTCTGTAGATTACGTTAGAGCAAGGCATGATAATGTTCTTTGATATGTAAATGTCTGATATTAAAAAAAAGGATGTGATCTGTTTTTCTTTGCCCACTGGAAAGAAGTCAAGAAGCATCATGACTAACTACAACAAAAGTGATTGAGGTTAAAGCCTTAGGAGCTTTCTAGCACTAAGAATTTGAATAACTTCTATGGCAAAGCCAAGGAAACTCTGTTACTGACATTTTAAAATATATGGAAGGTACTGAGAGCATGCTGCTACAGCTCAGCCAACATGAGTGTAAAAAGATGGCAAGTCTTCAAGTCCTTTCCTGTAGCTTTTTCTAAAAGCCTAGAATTTTCCTCTGGAAAGCTTCCCAAATTTTGCATTAGATATAAAGAAAATGTTACTTATTTAGATCAGCAGACAACCATGACACTTATTTTTAAAGAGCATAACTTAAAATTCAAACTTAAAGGGATAGTATATGAGACAGTTAAAGAACATACATTTGAGAAGTTTTTAGGGAGAGATTCACTTTCCATATCCTCTTCCAATAGTTTTCAGGGAAAAGTCTCATCACTCTACTCAGAGATTGAAATGCCTCATGAAAATCTCAGTTTTGGCTGTTCTGCCTGTGAATGGATGTATTTAGAGCCTTCTTGCATAAAAAATAAAGACTTGAAGGAAGAAACAAGAATGAACAAGAATTTTAGTGCTATCACAAAAAAAACAAACACTTGAACAAATTTCTTCTACCTTTCTTTTGAAGGAAAGATGGGAAGATTGTATTTTTTCTTCACAAGTAGCACTGAAGAGAGAGTACTGAAGTCTACTGTATTGATTTGAGAAGATTCCTAATTCTTCTTGTTATCTAGTCTATATTCAGAAACTAAGCGTAATGCAGTCTCTCTGGAGAAGTTCTGTGAAGCCCTAAGAAGACAGATGTGACCTTTCCAAATTGTTCAGAAAATAATCAAATATTCACTAACAATTTCTGGAGGAATACAGCCTATTTGTGGAAAAGAGTGCAAAATTACATAATTTCCTAAGAGCTGTTGCTAGTCCTTACAGATATTTTCCTAAGTATTTAGGAAACTGTATGGAAATGATATGGACTCTAAATGATATGAACACACCTCTTCATAAAGCAATGGACTAAAAACGTTGTGGAAAGCTTTCCTTTATCCTACTCTTTTGCAGTTCCTCAAGAAAAAATTAAGAATTAAAAAAAAAAAGTGAAGTTCAATAGAAGTAGAAAAGTAGAACAAACTGATAAAATATTCTGATGAGTAATCAATCTTCAAAAATGAAGATTGATTATATTATTCTTCAATAATGGAATCCAGAGGATATTTTATGAGGTCAAGAAGAGGAAAACACTTCATGATACTCCATACTCTATCCACAGAATGAGTTTTCAAAAAGTGGATGGGGCAACAGAAGACAGCATGAAAACAGAGGCATTACGATGTCTGCATAGCTAAAACCAAAAAATTTTTGGGACTAAACTTCAGCTGCTTTTGTACCTTTAGTGAAGCAGAAGTGAAGCAAAGACAATGAAATTTTACTCCACTGATTAAGTGAATAACAACTCAAAATGCAAACAGAAGTCCTGCCATCTCTGAAGTATTTGCCTGTGTTGCAAACAAAATATCTCCCTCATTCAGATTCTGTCAAACAGACAACTACATTCAGTGTGAAGGTAATTCAGGACTGCGCAGTCATGAACTCCATTTCTCCAGAAATCCTGCAACCTTTGGTAAATGCCTCAATGCTCTATCTTTTATAAGGAAGCTCAGACATTATAACAACCTTCCTGAGATTTGCCTCAAAAGATTGGTTACATCTTTTCCATTCTTCTTGTCCTTCCAGACAAATGGTAAGTACTTTGCTCATTTTCTTAATCAAGGTTTGTGACCTGCCAACCAAACTTTCAGACACTAATAAAAGAGCAACAAAAATACTCGCTGTATTCATGCCAACTTTCACTACAAATTATAGGCCAAAAATTCCCTGTAGGGGATCACATGTTCTAAGTAACACTGAAATTCTTAACACCTCCTCCATACATTTCTAAAACACTAGATGGACCATCAAAAACTGGTTGTCTCAATCAGGGTTCATTAATGTCTTGAAGAGGGCAAAATGGTAACACCACTAGCAGCAGTATTTCAGTTGTGCAGTTTATCAAAGGGAAAAGTCAAGTTAACATAGAAATAAATCAGAAAATCCTTCTTGCACTTTAACGCTAATGCTGAAACATTACAATCTGAACTACACAGTTTGGTTTCAGAAATAATCTGAAAAGGTATCCCTTCAAATCTGGGTTCTGAGACAGCCAATTGAAACAGCATCAACTTAAAAAAAAATCAAACATTGTCTGACTGAGTGGTAATCACTGATCTGAATGAGTTAACTTAGATCCACAGCCTTGTTAAACCTATAAGCCTGACAAAGAGTGAAAAAAAACCACCTTTGCGCAGGTGTGTAAAGTCTTACAGGAAATCCTTTAGAACAAGACCTCCTGAAATACTGAAGTTTCTGGCATTCTATATACATATTTCTCACCTGCCACCTGAACCATAGGACAATTCAGTTAAGAAAAGACCTTAGGAGATGTTTCGTTCATCCTCATGCTCAAAGCAGGGTAAGGCAGGGACACATTATGTCAGGTTTTATCCAACCTGATCCTGAAAACCCTCAAGGACAGAAAACAGATTCTATGGGGATCCTTTTCCACTGTTTGACTGTCCTGATAGTGAAAAAGTTCTTCCTTAGATCTAGTTAGAATCTCCTATTTAAATTTAAGTCCATTGTATTTCACCTTTCTTCCATAATGATGAAAAGACTGACTCAGATCTTTCAGATAACCTCCTCATAGGCATGGAAAGACTGCCCTGAGGTCCACCCCTGACAAACTTGTCTCTTATCCAGGCTGCATATACCTTCACCTTTTCTGTTATCTCCACCATCTGCTGTTCTCTTCTCTGCCTAAACTGATTACCCAGTAAGACTTATGTTTTTGTTTCAGGTCTACAGAAAAGAAAGTACTCTTTCATTTTTCAACTATTGCCCTGTAAATGTACAATCACTGAAAAAGAAAATTCATAATATGTTCCAATCCCCACCTTACCAAGTGAATTTTAGTATAAAGAATTATTTTGAGCAGATTTTTTTGTTTCCTCTCAACTGACAGACAGTTCACCCCATATCTCTCCACAGCTAAGGTTTTTCAGGCTTCATTTATGCTATGTGTATTGAGCTCATTTATTGTCACATTTATAAAATTTCATGATTGTAATTAAGACAAGTGTTTCATATTAAAACACTTTTGAGCTGGTTAAGCATTCAATACTCGTAATGCTGCCTTTAAAACTTTTCTATGTAAAGCAACTGAATCCTTATAAAGAATTTAATTCTCAGATTGGAAAGGATTTTAAATCCTTCTGTCCTCCATAAATTTGAGCTTTATTTTGAAGGATGATTAGTTAATATTCGGACCCTCAGAAATTTCTTCTGGATCAGGGCTCAAAATAATTTTCCATCCAAAACATAATGGCACAGTCCCTAGTACTTTTTAAATACAGAAGTCAGGAGGAAAAAACTAAATACATCTTTAAATCCTCTGTTCTTTAAAACTGGGAAAAATAAATTGACATATATATGACTGCTAGACTACCTTTAAGGGCTCCATCACTTCCAGCTGGAGAGCAGACTGACTGTGGTGACCTCAAGGGAAAAGACGCAGCATTCCTTATTGAAGGATCGCCATCCTAAAGTAAGAATGATTAAAAAAGTTAACATATGAACACAAACATCTATTAAAATAAAAACTGAAATTAGTACATAAATTGATAAAATGGATTGGACAAAAGCCGTACAAGAAATACTAGAAAAAGAGTCACAGTAAAGCCTTTATTATTTATACTGCTTTATATTACACTAAAATATAAGCAATGCTTCAACCACACTTAAGAAGAATCCATAACCAGAACAGGCAGACAAAAATAAATCTTTATGTACCTTTTCTAGTTAGACAAGCACTTTTGGGTTTACACTAAGATTCCATTTGAAACTTTTTGTTGTAAGTACTCATAGTAAACAGCTGAAGAGCAGATGCATGACCTTTATATAACACCATTTGAAAGAAATAGAGCATAAAATGTCGATTTTTATAGTTCAGGTTTTTTATATAATCTACCCTTAAAAGAGTATCTAGAATTCCATCCTTCTCTTACAGTTGAACAAAGTAACACTTTATATCTACATTCTCAGCATACAGAAGCCAGGAGTGAACAGAATCTCTAGCAGTCCTATTGCAGCAGCTGGGTTAGTCTCATGTGAAACACAGATAGAGTGATTTTAGCTTGTAAGAGTTAATCAGGAAACAATAGCAATATGAAGCACTTCCCCAACCTTCTCCAAAGCAATTAATAATTTCTAACAAATGTTTTCATAATATATTATACTAACTGCAATGTAATTATGTCCATGCTCTATTTTTAGCAATGTAAATGTGTATTTTTTACTCCCACACTATCCTTATATAAAATATGAAACGCGTTATTCCAATCTCCATTCAGAGTTTTACATGGGTTTTTCCAATGCTTTTGTGAAGCCCTCTGCTGGTCATGACTACTCATTCACACAATGAGTGTGTTCACTCAAACTTTAACTATAGAATGGTATTTCCCACTTCAGCTACTGTTGAAGCATCTATGAGAATGTCTGGGGAAATGAAAAGCTAGCAAATTCTCTATCTAGGAAGACAATACTTCTATAATTATAAAGAAATTCTAAAAATATTATTCTTCCAAAAGGTACAGCCATACAAATGAATGAAGTCTCCATAGAAGTTCTAAAGTTATTTCGTGTTTCCTAATTAAATTGATAATTTCAGTAGCTAACATTTTAATGTGGCCCTTTTTGAGGTGTCTGGATACATGCAATTTTTTCACATAGCCTTTTTTTTCCTTTTTTTTTTTTTCAATTTGAATTATCTGTCTGATAAACACTTTTTAACCTTTTGACCAATACAAACCGAATTAATAGAATGTTAGAAGGGTAATTTGCAATTATGTTTCTACACATCTGCATGAAAGAAATCAGCATTGAGTAGCAAGACAGAAAGCTACATTGGTATTTCAGGGAGAAAGCAGCCTGCCCAGATGGACAGTCACACAGCCCCTCTGACAACGGCCAAACAGCCGAACCGCACTGTGTGCAGCCAGAGACTGGGCCATTCACAGGCTATGCCTCGTGAAGGGGTACATGACACCGCTAAGGGAAAAGGAAAGAGCTTGAAGTTTATGGACTTCAGGTGATTACCACTCAAAGAATACAAACCCTTAAGAAATCGGATTTCATCAGTTTTATCACCTATCGGTACTTATCACACAACTACTTTAGATTTTTTTTCTTTCCATTCACAGTACAATAAACCTAAACTTACACTGTGGTGTTAACTCTACTTATTTTTTACAAGAGTGCTTGCTGAAGGTGCTGTTGCCTTCTGAGGAAATTCTCATGAGCAAGTAAGTTTAATATTCAGACCAGCACAATAAAATGAACTCATTATCAAAAGTACATGATGTTATTTTAAGTGAAACTAAACTGATATTTCACTGAGTTACTCATTTAGCTACTGCACTGAAATTATAGAACTGATTTCTTTTTCGCAAACTGACTTTTTTTGACTTGTAATAAATCTCAAAAAGACACCCATATTGAAAAATAAGCTTAACTTATAACTTATCACGTAATTTGCTTATGAAGTATGTTTCATTAAGTCAGGAGAATATCTTTAACCATGATTGTCAAAGACACAGGCAAAGACAACTCTTAATAAATTAACTAAACAAACTAACTAGGTACATGACATTTCGGGTAGAGATGTCACTCCTACATCAGCTGACAAATTTTCAGAAATGTGCATTTACACTTTCTAAGTTTGGAGCATCAGCAAATGATGAATATGCTCTAGGAATGCTCTCAAGTTTCCCAAAAAATTGTACTTAAATTGAGTGAACATGTAGTGAGCCTTTAAGAGTATACTTGCTGGTTTTGTATTTCAGAGACACACAATGTATTAGCTTTTTTAAAGCAATAAAATCCTAAATTGAATAAAAGTAATTTACGTTCCTGAGTTTTATGATTCTTAAAATACTCATTCATAAAGATCTTCTCCAAAATAGAAAAGGCTTCAACATTACAATTATTATTCATACAGAGATACAAAACTTTAATCAAAATTCTTCAAATTGTTTTCTGCATCACAGCTTCTAAAATCATCTTTAAAAGGTATAATTACAAATAAAACACAGGTAACACAATTGCACCATTAAGAAAGTGCACAAAAGGATAAAAGTGCAAGTTTACAACATTTACTACTTTTTATGTCTAGCATTTCTCCAATTAGACCAGCCACTGAGGATGCACTATGTTTTTATAGTTGTCCCTTTTCAAATGAGTCTACATGTCTGAAACTGAAATCTACCTTCAGTGGTTTTATCCATCAACACCATCATAAAATATCTGACTTCTAAGGCTGTTAAAAACATACTTGCTTTATCATAGTAAATATCAGCTTTATGATAATAAATTGATTTAGGTAACATACATCACTACTGAGTCTGTGCACCATCTGTAGGTAGTCTTCATTTGAGCCATGTCTAGAATTATCAGCATGATGATTAGCTGAATTTCCAGACAACTGACTTGAAACTTTATTTTCATGGAGATTCCTCATCCCAGCTGTGACAATGGGACTGGATACGGAAGCTGAAATATAAAAAAGTAAGTAACTATATTGATACAGTCACGTAGTTATGAACTTGAAAATATTCAGTGAAAACACCCTAATATTAGGGTGGATATTAAAGCGAGGGATGTAAGAGGCCTGGAATCTGAACAAGAATCCAAATTGCCACAAATACCTTGCTTAAAAATACATTATCTAAAATTTTTCAGGACTATTTAAAATCTTTAAATTGATTACAGAAAACTTTGTTTACTTCTATATAACTTGAATTCACTACCTTGGTAACTTTCAATGTATTCATGAGACATATAACATTACATATAAAGCAGCTGTATATATATTCTAAGCATAATGTTAAACTTCAAGAAAAAAAATATTAAAAGAATCCGGTAGAATTCTACTTAAAAAAACCAAGAAATGCCCTAGATACCTTAATACTGATCATGTGCTCAGAACTGTTTTTAGACAAGGGAAGAACAAAGAAATCCATTTGTTCTGAAGGTTGCCTTTGCCAGTTACTGCATACCTTGAACATAATTCTAGCCAATTAAATAGAATTTACCTGACGTTATAAAGGGACAGTAAGGCTAAAGAATCTCTAAAGTTAACTTCAGTTAATCTTAAGAAAACTTAACTTTTGCTTGGTGGAAATGAGGGTTTCCCTAATACATGTGAGTGACACAGCTAACAAATACAATTTTGGGTAGTTCAGATTTTTTTTTTATTGCCACATATACAGGGCAACATGTAAATTGGACGTAAATATGGGAGCACTGCAACATTAATGTGTTTTACCTTTTCTTTGTCTATTTAATTTTTTTTAAAACAAAGTAGATGCCACCACTCTTTACAGACAAAAAGCAAAACTTAAATATACTTGCCTCAAAGATTTGCATTAAGCATGTGACTCCTTCCAAGCAATTTAAGAAATGAAATGTGCACATGAAAGTAGACATGAAACAGGAGAATAAAATAAACATCACAGACTTACCTTGCTGCATTTGAGGATGAGCTGTATAACTTGGAGGATGTGAATACGGCATGTATCCTGCAGGGCTTTGAGGAGCATATGGACTAGGCACTGGACTGCTCTGTTGTGCCAAAAATCTGTTACCAGAGCTTGTCTGTGGTGGCACAAACCGACTAAAAAGAAAATGAAATTGAAAAAAAGGTTTTAGGTTTTTAAAATTTGGAATAGCAGATATAGACAATATTTCTTTTGGAAATTATACCTTCAGAACCTGAAAATTTCTTTAAGATAAGAAGTCCCCTGAGACAATTGAGAAGTTCCTTCAAAAGCAGTATTTTAAGCTATCTATACTTTCCTTACTGCAAATGTTACTTAAGAGTCAGAAGACAATAAAAAGCTTTCATAAGATCTCCACATATGGAAAGGAAACAATGACACTAATATGTATGGAAATCAGGTCTGCAATTTCCAAAAGTTAAACTCAGAAGTTTGAATGAAAGTGAGTAGCAGTTTTAATCAACTTGGTCACTAGGATTAACAAGGTAGCCATTTACTCTTTACTCTCCAGTAAGGTTCGAAGTAAATCCATCTAACAGAATGACACTGTCAAGATGCAGGAATGTTATAGGCATTCAGGTAGGACCTGACCCAAGTCCACTGAATACAAATTTCTCTTTAAATTGCTTTATCTTACAACTAGTTCTACAGATATGAAGCCATAAAAATAACATTGATTTGTGACAATAATACATGCACTTTATTAATTACATTCTTATGTGAGCTTCTCAAAATTAAAATAACCAAATAAATACATCAGAAAGTACACTACAAGCTTTCATAACCCTCAGTTCTGAATAGGAACTCCATGAAGGTAAGGTTCCATAGAAAGAAACAGTGAAGTACTTAATGTAAGGATTTTGCAAGGATTTAAAGAAAACTTTGTACTCATTGTAATATGAGTATTACTCATTGTAATATGAGTATAAACTTTGTATTCATTGTAATATTCACAACTCAAACAACTTTTTTAGAAAAATGTACTGGTTGTTGTGAAGACACAGAACATTTCATTTGCTAGTTACAGTAACTTGAGGTGAAACCTGAAATCAGTTTATTTTAATAACAATATCTACTAACTGAAGATAGAACCTGTTAAAGCCCAGAACCAGGGCTGAAACAAGCAGAAATCTCTCATCTAGTCCAGAATACTTTAATATATTAATAAAAGCCTAAATTATAGGTAAATGATATTTGCAAATACTCAAAAACTTAAAAACAGAAATCTGATGAGGATTCTGCTGGAAAATTGGCCAAACTACTGGGCCTATCTTTCTGCAAGAAGCCTTTTGCATAACTGTTACAGTAGTACTCCATGCTTTTATAACTCTTCTTTCCCACTTTTCTGCTAAACCAATACTGGGACAAGCTGGAACACACCAGCCTATTCTGTCCTATCCTCTTGCCACCAGTCTCCGCCTCTGACATGGGTAGAAGACAACCAGAGGGTAACAGGAGGCAGAAGGACTCCTTAGGCGAGATACAAAGTTTGGCCAAATTACAGGATGGAGCAAGAGAGAGGAGAATCCACAATGAATCCTTAGACTACAGGGATTAGTTCACTGACAGAAAGATGTTTCTTTGTGGGTGAAGAAACTTACCCCACTTTAGACAAATGCCAAATTTGTTGTGACACTGATCACCTTCCACTTAGATATTTGCAACAAGAATTGGCTGTCAGTGTAGGAAGTACTTGTAGTTCAGTCCCTTCCCACCCCACTTAGAAAAGATTACCTGGAAGGGCTATGTGAGATAGTGGTTTGTTGATAATTGGAAGATGCAGGACTACCACGCATGGAATTCTGAGAAATATTAAACTGTGACATCATCATCCCTATTAAAAAAAAGATGGCAGCATTATTTTACATGCATTTCATTCTCAATTAATGAACTATCTCATTCCAGAATTTATTATAAATAATGGGCTTATGAACTTTAACAACATTATAAAAATTTACTGACATTAAGGTCATCTACCCATAACTCTTAAAATAATTAGAAATTACTGAATCCATGTATGATGTCCATTTTACATTATGACATTAAAAAGTGTTCCCTATAGTTGTGCTAATTCAGTTACAAATATTAATAGTAGTTTCTTCGACTCTTCCTTAGAGCTTCCTAAGTCAAAATCTACTAATAAAGAGAAACATTTTAAACCAGGCCATACTATTCTGCACTCCAGGATGGTGTGTAAAATACTTGTTGTGCCAATAAGCAAAAGATTTGTAAGATTCACAAGTCAGAAGAACACAGAAAACTTATCTTCAATTGTTGGAGCAAGTATAGCAGTTAGTCACCCCGGGTTGAGTGCTGCAAGATATTCTATTCTCACTGCTCCAGTAATATTTAGTCATCTCTTTCCACCCAGAAAAGCTTTCTATTCCATCTCCACTAAGCTTAGAGGGAATGTTATCAAAGAAGGTGCTGAAATATTTCAATTGCAAAGCAGAACCAGTATCCCAACAGTGGGTCCCACAGCTAGTAGACAACCACAGTCATGTGTTGGAGGTTCAGGTGTTGAACTAGCTGGCAAACCACATGTATCAATGTTCTTGAAACTAATTAAATTGAAAGGCATTTGGACAATGCCCTTAATTTGACTAACTTTCAGTCAGCCGTGAAGTTGTCAGGCAGTTGGGTTAGATGATCATGGTAGGTCCCTTCCAACTGATAATTGCTATTCTATTCTGACTCATGTAATTATAAAGGGGAATTTAAAGGAATGGTTTTTTTCCTCTCTTCAGTACAGGAATAAAGAATATCCTAACAACTACATGACAAAGTGACTTAGAAACACAAAAATGTAAATGAATTTGAAGTGACTTTAGTGACAAGAATTTAATGTCTTACAGCTAAAAACATGTTAAGAACTCATGAGCACACAGTATCTTGGGAAGCCAAAGCAATTGATCTATAGCCTTAGGTAGAAGCTCATTAATGGTACAAGTATTTTAGACAGTTAGACAAAAAGTCCCCAGTATGAAATTGTTGGGAGAGTTTTGTTAATCCTACAGTTGCTATCACCAATTTCAATTACTGCAATAATCACACATGCAAAACTAGTTCAGAAACCTTCCCTGTCACCCTCATTTCTACTCCACTTTCTCCTGCAGGGATAGTGGTAGTCCCACAGGAAAGAAGCCATTACTACCTCCCAGTAGGTGGTAAATGCTGCATTCCACATACTTGAGCACACTAATACTGTCCCTAAGCAGGAGTTAAAGTCCTGTGTTGTGCTGAAGAAAGTTAGATATTTCCCTGCCTCAATATAGAGTGCACTTCAGTGTCTGAAGTAACAGATGGGGACTCCTGAAATTCTACAAAATTTGTTTAAATGGATACTCACAGAGAGACAAGAGAACATGAAATCCCAGGGATTTTTTATGCTGAAAGGAGCATGCAGAATGCCCACTGCCCCCTTACTCTCACTGCCACTCTCAACACAGCTAGGTACAATATTTCAGCCAAACAACTAACCTTAACATCCCTGTACGGAAAGCTGACATAATGCAACAATATCAGCATGAAATATACAGGTAAAGTTTCAATTTTATGCTTAAAGTACAGAGTGCTCTTTTTAAGGACTGAAAAAATATATGTATTTTTCTCCTCCCTTATTTAAAATATGCTTTGAATCACAGATGTGGTAGTTTCTGGGTTAAAAGGATGACAGAAAACATATGATTAATTTTCTAATGCAACTCTAAACAATCTCCAAATTAACTTAATCCATGATGGATAGCTTTCACTTCTCTATCTCTGTTGTGGATGGCAGGGGCAAGGGCCAGACATGGAAGACCCAGTCAAGGTAATGTAAAAGAAAAAAAGAAAGAAGAAACCAAAACAAAGCTAAACACTCCTAAACCCAAAAAAACAGGTTTTCCAAAGTTTCCAGACAGGTAACTATATATATGGTAAATGATGTAATGAGAAAGAAATAAAACCAAGTCCCAAACACTGGTTTAAAATGGATTTGAAATTAGTCTGTGGCCATTAGCAGTTCAGTATCTTTTACTTTTTCATATTGTTGTCATATTACTACATAGCACTGAGAAAACACCATACTAGCAGAAACATTACTAGAATGGGATTCCTCACATATATGCCCAGTCTTACTACAATTCTTCTTGTTGTAAAAAAACAGTAGGCATAAATCCATTTCAGCATTCCAACCAAATGGCAAAGAATACACTTCAAAATCGTAACTCAAAGTTACATAAAAATTCTTGTACAACTAAACTATACCACAGCAGTATACATGCTTAAGCTAGATTGGTTCAACAACACGTGACTTTTCAGTTAGATATATATTCTTATTAAAAGTGCACATGTCAAGTTTTTTTTCCTTTTTACAGGCAAAAGTGCACTTGACTTCTTGCACAAAAGTAAAAATTGTTGAAGCAATTTCTATTTCTGGAAAGATGAATAGGGTTTTAATCTCCCAAAATTCATAAATAGCTCAGAGCTGTAGGGCATCACAAGTTGCTAAGGGAATGGCAGGGAGGAGCTGCTAAGGATGCCTCACTCCATATTCCTTACTCCAGAACAGTTAAGAACTCTCACTGCAATCATACACTATAATCATATACATTTTCAGTAAGATAACACATAAATTTTCAACTTCAATTATTTACCAAGACAATAATATGAGTCAAGGCATAAAAAATTCAAAATAAAATTGTTTCAAAATAAAATCCAATTACTCTCCTACAAATTAAATTCTGAGGTGAAATGAAACATGTTTTTAAAAAACACCTGGTAGCTTTTATTTTCCTTCTTTTTACTATACAATTGCTCTTACAAGATATTATGGTACATAGCTTTAAATTACTATCAAACACAAGGCAAGGCATAAATGCAACAGCTGTGCTCCAAATATACTTGCGGTTAGTATCAGCCCCCTAGATTTACAGAACAAAATAAAATTAATCAATAGATAATCAAAAATCCTTACCGCTTTGTACCCCGTATCTGTTTTGCATGCTTTTCTCCCTGAAAACATTAGGATTCCTTGCCAGAATAGCCTGCAGCAAGACTGGTATATCTCCCTCTGGATCATCACTGCCAAGGTTATCTTTCAACTCTCTGGAATTGTGGAAGTAAGCAAATAAAGAGGCAAATGCATTTTCAAATTATAAGAAACTATGAGTCAAGTAAAAAAAACAAAAACCAAAAAAACCAAAAAAAAAAACCAAAACCAAAATGAAAGAAGACAATTTACTGTTAAAATATAGGAAAAATCAAGTCTGCAAAGCACTGCTTCCTGCCTCTAATTTTTTTCACTCTCATCCTTAAGGAAGAAATATTCATTCCTACAAGTCCTCACAGTCCTTTTCTGTTACTAAGCTCTTACAGATATGTGGGTGTCAGTTTAAGACCATCAAAGGAAGTTTCTTAGGCACATTTTTATATCATGATCTTCTCTATAATAAAGAATGGTTTGGCATAACATCTAGAACATATTACTGCAGGACTGAAAATAACATATGCATGAATGTATAACATTCAGGTTGAAAATCTTTTTATTTTGAAAGGGGAAATTGGCATATCTTTGAGATCACAGGATTCCCTCTGAATCATAAAGAAATGCAATAGATTTTCTATAAATGCATCTGTGCACTCACTTCTTGTACACTTTGAGGACTTTTAAAAGCTACTTCCACTTGAACAAAACAAGTAAGGAAACTACAAGGTTGTCAACATAAAACAATTCAAAGGACACCAGGGAGAAATAAAAAAAAAAATAACAAAAAGAGAATACATTAGCATACTTGATGGCTCAATTGTTAAACTACTTAAGTTCAATAGCTAATCAGAATTGACACAGGTGTCAAAAAAATTCTTCTGGATATGTAATTTGGCTATGCGCATTAATGACTGACATTGAACAAAAATTAGTATTGCACAATCAACACCACGAAGTCTGTACTCTTACCTATCATGAAGGCAATAAGCATCAGATCTGTAAAATAACCCCCACAGTTATGCATAAGGGCTGATGGACAATTATTAATGTTGTCTGACTGAAACATTTGACTTTTATATTGCAGCCACTTGCTAAGGAAAAAGCCTGCATATTCTAATTTTCATATTCTCACATCCCTCTGAATCCAGTTAATACTGATTTCAAGGAGTAAGAATGGTGATCTGATGTAGAAGTTCAAAATACATACATGTGATCTGTTGACACCTGATTGAGACTGTGAACGAGCTGTGAAACCAGATTTTCATCCCTGCAAGCCAGAAGGCAGTTCACCTCTTCAGCTATCCGTCCATTGAAAAGCAGGCTTTTTGTTGTGGTAGCAGGTAAGGGTGATGGAAGAGGCAGCTGGTTCAAAACTGTTATTAGAAAACAGCAAGCATTTCAGAATCAATTAATGAGACACAAACATACAAATGTGGACACCACCTTACTCTCTCATAAGATTACGAAAGAAAACCTGACAACTAGATATTAACACAGGGAATACATTATTTTAATTCTTAAATTCACACAAAGAAATACATACATCCCCACTCACATACTCACACTGGACTCTCTAAATATCAAAGATATTAAGGTCTTTTTTATGTTATGCCACCTTTCTCCTGGAGCCAAAAGCATGGATAAAAAAAAGGAAATGCAAAATTTTTGTAACTACATGCAGTACCATAAGGGCATTTCAGTTTTCTACTCTGATCTCAACATTTAATCAGTGATATACCACTTTGTAAGATCTTTAAGGAAAAACAAACAACAAAAAAACCCCCCAACTCATCCAAAACACCAGACAACCCAACAGTCAATTTAACCCACTAATTAAATTCTCGGTTTATTCTTCTCTTCTTGTATTTATTCCTTCGTAAACTATCTTCTCAAGACAGGCCTAGTATTGTTGGTTGGTGTGTTTAATTCAATCAGAAAAACTTACTCACAGATCTCATGAGAAGATTTAGTGAAAACACTACTTTGATCAGATTATAAGCATACTTGAATTTCATAGGGCATTCTTACGTCTTCAGACATAACAAGGAAGTGTATATATGAGAAGGCCTGACCAGATGATTGCAGAGCTACGCTGACCAGAGGAGGATATGCCAGGAAAGGCCAAAAGGCTACATACAGAGTAAAGTCAGTTCAGCTGGTTTAGAAAACAAGCTGACTCTGACTAATTAAATAAGCAGAGTGATTCCATCATTTTTACCCCTTATAACATAAATCACTGTTGTACTTAGGAATAAAGTGCAATTCAAATAAAAGTGTGTAATACATTAAAATTGCTAGCTTTCATTACTTGCATCAGATTACCTTGAATGTGCCTGAAACTTGGAAAAATTAGCAAAATCAGCAGAATATATTGATTAAAGTACTGTAAATTTATCTAGCCTACTTTACTGCCTTCAGACATCACATCATCCATGTTTTCAGGGCAACTGGTCTTGTCAATTCCAGTTCAGTGTTTAAGAAGCTATTGCACTAGAGTCTGATAAGTGACTTCCACCATTTAGGTAACCTTAACTGCAAATGCTTAACTCTGGGAAACTGTCCACGGCCAGAAACCTACTATGTGCATCCTGATGTTATTAAACATACATGGTCATACATAGATACACATTTAAATACACAACCTGCATCCCCCACTTCAATACTTTAGAATATACCAGAAGGACATGAGTGGGTTTTTCCTTCAAGACGTCTGCTTTTTTTTACTATGAGCAATTAAATTCAATTGCTGGATATATACTTCCAGTGTTTCCTGGAAAGCCTGCAATTTTCAGCAGTGTAACAACAGAAGTGCTTAGAAGAAGCACCTAAGGTCACTGAGTCCAATTATCCTCAGATGGACACCTAAGCTAGAAAATCTTTCTTACACATTATATGAACAAGACACTCTTTGTCCCAATTGCACTTACTGCAATGGTTGTTCTAGGACGTCACTATATAATAAAAAAATCTCTTAGTTTTCACTAGAAAGTATTTTTTCATCACACAATGATTTGGCTTTGTGTCAATATCAGCTTGTAATGTGCATAGTTATTTTTTTTCCTTGCATTTTGTCTTCCTGACATACTTTAAGTAAGCACACACACTTCATACGCTCCTTTTGCAGGCTGAACAGCAAAGAAAAAAGACTCAAGTTCAGCTGCTTATTTTTATTCTAGCAGTCATTTTGTGCACCTATTAACTGGTTCAAAATTAATGAACTAGGTTTCAAGTATATTCAGTATATTCTATAACTCTCTTGATTAGTTGCACATCACTCTAATCCTGTGTCTCTGTCTTTTCAGTGAAGATAATGAGATGCATGTTTTAGAAGTACTTTATTTGTGTGGTACCCAGGTATGTTACTAAATGATATTGCAAAGAAATAATGAAGTTCTATATTTAGTTTCATGTTTCCTTAAGGGTTTTTTTTATGCTGCATTTCACTTTATGCTTAAATATGCATGGTTTTCTTGGTCAGACTTTTAAAATTTAAGCAATAACAAAGCTAACCATATTTAATGGCAAGTCTATTTTTAAACAGATTTAACTGTAAGAACTTTTAAAATAAAAACGTTTTTAGAATTTTGAAAATGTAGGTATTTACCAAAAAGGTAGAGGACAGCATAGTAAAGATAAGAAAATGATGAGTACTTACGGTCTGTAAGACTAGCAATCCCTGCAAGAGTAGTGATGGGAACATGAGGCATATCCCCATTCATCCTGAAGTTCTGGGAGAGTAGTGCCTACACAGATACTTCAGTTCAGGTGCCAGCTATCATTACTTCCCATCTCCCAAGCACTAAACACAAAACAGAAAGAACAAAAGCAAATAAAATCTCTCAGTGTACTTTTTTAAAATTTTGCATTCATTAACATAAATAAAACAGACGATACTACTTTCAGCTGCATACTCAGTACATTTTTTCAGCAGTGTAGATTTTAAGTAACAGGTGGCATTAGCCAACTAAAAAGCAAGATTCCTTCTGGTCTCAGAAGCAACCCCTTCATCAAAACAAAAGATACAAGATAAGGCAATTAAAAAAACCACTTTGGTCACGTTATACAATACGAACTTAAAAACTGCTCACAAAACTTCTGTTAGTTCATGCTGAAGTGTGATAGAACTTAATGCATAACTAGTTTAAGTGATTAGCTGTTAGACTCACTTCCTTGTTTTGCAGGAGGAGGCATTTTCATTAAGAGACTCGCAAAACTAAAAGGAGTAATTTACAGATTCAAAAATAAAGGAGCAAACATATTGACAAATACAAACTCTAAGTACATTATAAAAGTAGTAGCTATTTCAAAATTGATTTGACAACATCTCTCCAATATATAACTCTGTCTGGTCAAACTAATACCAGAAATTCTAATTACTCCTTCTGTGGAAAAAACTAAGTTTTGCCACCACTGAACTAGCTCATTTATTTTCTGAAAAACAGCACACTTTATATTGAACTATAGGAAAAGGAATTCACTTGGATTTCACTAATTACAAACATCTCAAATGTAAGGAAGTTCACACTGCTAAAAAACCCCAAAAACTGCAGTTGCAAACCACCAAAAAGTTACAAACATCAGACATTTCAATCCCCCAGTATACAGTGAAATTGATATGATTTTTCTGAAGGCATTAAAGGAACTTGATATGTGGTTACCTGTTGTAGACAGGCACCTGTGTTGACAATTTGGGAAATAGTAAAGAGTCTTTATATAAGTATTTCTCTTATCAACTGGAATTCTGAAATCATGATTCACTTATACTTAATTTACAAGCCTACATTTTTGAGAATTATGTATAAAATACATACAACCCATGAGATCTTTGTAATTTTTAAGAATTGCATATAAAATACATACAAGTCAAGAGATCCTTATCATGTCTTCAGTAACATTTCTTAGAAACATTCTTTCTTATGCCACACCAACATGGCAACATATGGCAATATACAGCAATATATAGAGCATCACTGCTTACAAATACATATAGACTCCAAGACAAGAAAAACAAAAGTTGTAAGTCTTTTTGTGCTCAAAGTTTTCATCAACCAGTGAAATTACCTTTTCAAAGTTTCCCTATCTGCACATTCTTTGAAAGAAATACTGAGGTTAAACAGAACTGACAGTAAGTTGACTTCCTTTGCTGCACCTGCCACAGTCTTATTCTGACCTAAATTACTTTTTTAAAATTAAAAATATAATACATTGCAGATACAGAAACCTAGTCAGTAAGGAAAATGCTACAGACTACAGACAGATACTCCAGGTGGATTGCTGTGTTTGGGTTTTTTTTTAATCCAGGAGAAAACTTCCCTCAGAGCAGTTTCAAGTACTACCGGATACCCAAGAGTTTTTTACCCTGATTGAATACAAACACATACAGAATTTCAGTGGTTGCCTAGCTCCACAAATAAGCAATTCTTAAAGAGAAATTTTAAAAATCAACGAAAATACTCCAAGAGTCCCATAATGAGTCTGCAGCAACAAACCCACAGGAGATAACACTTCTAAAATCCAAGTTTTCACTGAAAGTCTATAAACTACAGAACACCTTTCACACATAAATTGTATTTACTATAAAAATGTCATGTCCGATGACTTCTCCTGACTGAGATCGCAACAAAGGAAAGGCCCCATCATTAGCCAGTATTATCAGAAATTTTTATGTAGCACAGAAACAATGAAACATAAGAAAAAAAAGTCTATTCACTTTCACTTCCTCATCACATGAGGAAAGCTGTTAACATAGAAGCTGTCACTCCTAATTCAAGTTCATTCCTAATTCCTGCCCCAATAAAGAAAATTATACAGACATTTTATGGGGAAAATTCCTCCAAAACCAGACCCTTAAAATTAGAAACCTTCTCCACAGATATATGATAAGAAACCTGAACCTGGCACAGACTAGACACAGAGTGGAGCAAGTGCAGTGAGCAGGGGGAAAGTAAACTTTCTTTGTAAGAGAAAAGGGGTTGGTTTGTTTAACTAACAAAACAAAGGTCAAGAGGGGATGTGGTTGCTCTCTCTAAGGCAGCCAAAGAAGGTTACAAAGGAAGAAAGCCACAGAGCAATGCTAACACAACAGTAAATGGGCACATAAATGCAAACAAGAAGAAAACCAGAACAGAGTTTTTCACTATCAGAGCTGCCAATTTCTTTAACAGTCTTACATTAGTAGAAACAAGCAACACCACTTCTCCAAAGACAGATTGCACAGATGTTACAGAAGGGACAGTATGCGGTTGTCTGCACCAGCTGGAGGCTAAGCATGACAATTCAAGAAGTCTATTTCTGACATTATGAAGTTTTTGTAAACATAATGAAATGAATAAACAGATGAGAGTAAACAAGAAAGAAAGAGAGACTGATGGGATTAAGTGATGGGATTAGTTTACAAAACAAACACCATATGAAGATATCACATAGTAATATCTGGGTCCAAATACTACATCATTGTGTTGAGGGCAACATAATCTCTGTTATAAAATTGGCAAATAAGGTGGGATTCAATTCCAGAAGCAAAGACTGAGATTAAGTGAAACTACAACTCAATTTTGATGCTACTGAGAACATCAATAAGCTCACTCATTTAAAGATTTTAAAATCTCAAGCAGTTAGGGGAATAAAGATTGACAGCTCGAGATGGTGTAGATTGTTCCATATGAAACATCAGTACATCATGTAACAACAGCTTGACTTTCGAGACAAGGTTTGTTGGGGTTTTCTCCCCTACCTCCAACATTCCCCAACCTCCTTACATTCCCCAAATGTAAGAACAGTTAAAAGCACTATTGTAGCAGCTCACTGTTAGTCAAGAAGAATAATAGTTTTCAGTATCTAAAATTTTTCCATTGCTAGGCTTGTGCAGTAATTGTTAACAACAGTGCAACGTTTTTACCCCTTAACTGAAAAACAATGAAACGGTTAGTTATATTAGGTGAACTAAGGAAATCAAAGATCTCCACTAGAAGGCTTTTAACCAACAAATTAGATTATAGTGTAGCAGTTCAGACAGAGTACAAGAAATCCAGTCTATATAAATATATGAGGTCTCATAAATTCAGTATATAGGTATTTATGTTCTTGCTTTTTTGTAGGAGAGAACAGATATCATAGAAGACATTTTAGGGAGGAAGGAACTGCAGTGTACAAAGGAAGCAACACAAAGAACCCCTCAGTGAAAGGGAAACAGTGAAATGGCAGCATATCTTAAGATTAACGCATGAAAAAGTCATCATAATATACACTAATGCAAAAAAACCAAGCCAACATAGCAAGGAAAGTAATATTAAAAAAGGCTATGGTTAATAAGTACAAATATGAAGTGATATTTTTGCAAGTTATCCTTTTCCCTTTTTATTTTTTTTTTAATTATCTATACTGCCCTTTACTGCAAAGGCAAAATTAAGGAAGGAAGAGAGGATGAAAGTAAGTTGGGAACAATTTAAAAACAGACATTGATGCCAGCAAAGAGAAACTACAAGCATAAAAGGAAAAAAAATAACAACCCAAGCAAACCAAACAAAAATGTGAAAATAAATAAGAAAAAGAAACAAATTGCAATTGTATTTTTTTCAGATATTGCAGCATTTAACTATCAATTAAATTATGAGAGGACTCTGACCACTGGTTATCATATAAAGGTACAAGCTCTGCATTTATGAAATATTCCACTAGGTTGAGAAACTGTCTTGTCTCTAACAAAAATACCAGATCTTCCCCAGCTTCGCCATGTGCATGCATGAGAAGAATAAAAAAGCAAAGCAAAAGCAAAAATTTGTTTATGTTGTAATACAAAAAGACTCAGCAAAAAAGCACAGGTATATAACCAGCCTCAGAATTGGGCAGTTTCCCATGTACATTTAAATGTTTCATTTCTCATTTCCAGGGTATTCTTTAACTTATTATATATTTGGATTTAAAACAATGTATCATATATAAGTGACCTAATATTTTCCAAGAAGTAAAAAAGTAGATTAAAATTAAATTTTAAAGAAAAGCTATGATATTAGATATCTATGCTTTTCTTTCTAAAATACATTCTATTAACCAGAATACTTTAAATAGTCTTGTTTTATTTCCTTAGATTATGAAACCTTTATTTAGAATGAAAGTATCTGAAAAATCAGTTTCAGTTTCCTATATGTTGAGTAATATCATATACATACAACCACAGCACCATGATCTCGATTTCTTCAGCTGTATGAACAAATTAAACCAGTATAATTTCGATGAAGACATTGGATTGGACATTTTAATTTCTTTTAAATCAGCAAATCTGCAATCACAAATTTACGGATCTTTGTCACATAGTCAGTTTTAAACTTCTACATTGCGTAATAAACTACTTTTCTTGTTTGTTACTACAGAAATCTCTACAATCTATCAGTACATAAATTAGCCTTTAAAAATTGCCCAAAGAATGAGAATCACAAAGAGAACCAATTAATATCCTTTAGTTCTTATTCAGGTGTGTACGGACCGGTTCCCTTCTCGTCACGGTGTTCAGGAGCTGGCCGGGCGTGGAGACGCGAGGTCTCAGAAAGCAGCACCGTGATATTGAGGTAAGATACTATGACTGAGGTGCATCATACAGATTTATCCACAAGAGGGCAGATTTCTGGTTTCTATTCCAGAGCTACAGTTTTACACAATGACAGTAAGTTTGCAGAACTAAATGCTTTCAAAAATACTTCAAAAACATAATAAAGAAGGGGATATAGTTAACAAAACATAATCTAATACTTCAGTATTTGGGAAGGGGCATTTATATTACAATATAAAGCATTTAAGCTAATTCAATCTCAGAAAAAGTCAGTATTGGAAATTAAGAGTGAGCATTATCGGCTGCCTGATGCAGCTGTCTAAGGTTAAAATTGTAACACATGAAAACCAAGCTATTGTAGAAATTTATTTAAGCCAAAGAGGTGGATGCAGCATATGGGTGGAGGTAAAGGAAAAGTGGGGGGTGCAAGCAAGGGAGAGTGTGTGTGTGTGTGTGTGTGTGTGTGTGCCAGTGAAACCTGGATGTTTCATTCATAAAGTGATCAGGCAGCAGAAACAGTGATGCTGACAAAACAAGTGAAAAATGGAAAAGTTTGAGGTAAAGATTACCTAGCACAACTTCTAAACCAGTATTGGCATAAAGTGTTTTCCTATAGTAGCTGCTCAAATCATCACAAACTACAGTCATTGTAAGAAAAAAAAACCTCAGTGAAAACCACTGTACTGTTCAACAGTAAACTGCTTATCAGTATAAAGCAATCTTTAGGGGGAAAAAATTAAAGCAGTCAGCTTCTTAATCTGTAACTACTACCATGTTCCTTTGGTCTCTGCTGCTCTAATTTGATAAACAATGACACTGATGTCTCTCCTGCCCATGTGATACCACAGTCCATGAAAAGAGAAATCCCAGTACAAGCAGTGGAAGTACAGTCAGAATGAGATAGGTCTGTGGATTCAGCAAAAGACACCCCCCTAATGTAGGAGCACACTTATTTCTACACACAAGTCGTGCCCTGTACCTGTAATAACTCTTCCTGGGGGAAGAGAGAAAGGAAGCTGACACAATCGGACCACGCCCAAATTCAGACCAAGCCATTTGAAGAGAACAGATGCCTATAAGTAATATGCAGCTTCACCAGTCTGTGAGACAGTGGGACTGAGTGTACCCATGGCAAGTTTGTCAACAGCTCTGAACTGTGTGATCCAGTGCCACGCTGGAGGGAAGGGGTGTCATCCAGAAGGACTTGGAGTGGCTTGAGCAGTGGGACTGTGCAAACCTTGTGAAGTGGAGCAGTCACGATACTAACCGTCACTGAGAAACAAAGGGAAAACACCCTACTTCAACCTACAACCTACTTCAGTTGCTCATACATTTATTTCTCATCTGCAGCACATATTTCACATGCAATTTTTACTCCAGCGAAGAAAGTAAAACTCTTTTGAGTGAGCTCAGGTTTGCCTGAGCAATGTTCTGCTTGCTGAGGCACATATGCAGTGATATTAGATACAGTTCATTTTACCGGAAGAAAATAGCTATGAGATGTATAGACGAGCAAAAAGCAATCAAAGAGTTCATTTAAGTCAGGTCTGTCAAATGGATAATACTTCAGGTTGCAGTAGCCATCTTCATTCACAAAACAGCTGTGACAGGTATTAGGGAGAAAGTAGCAGCTTGATTTATTTCAACTTTCTGGCATGTCCCATGTTAGCTGTTAGTAGTGCTGCCCTTTCGCAAACAGATTTGTGTACTGACTTTTACCTGTATTTTAAAGATTTTTTGATCTTTTATTAGTCTGGAACTTAACCAGACTCAAAGCCTAGAAACTAAACACTGAACCAAAACCTACTTAAAACAGTAGTCTCTTCCGATTTTTTATCTTGTACTTCTGCACTTGAACTCTCTCAGATGCTTCATAACCTTTTCAAAACAAATCTGGTATGAAATTAACCTCTTGAGGCAGCAGCTGATTTTACACAAGTCTTCCCAACACACTATTTTTACCTCTTTTTTGACTCTGAAAAGTAATTAAAGCCCCTCCAAACGTCTTCCATATACACTACGAAAATTGGTGCAATAAAATGCACCAGTATACCATCCCTTTAGCAATCCACAATAAACACCAACATAAAATTCTACACAAACAGATTTAGTGAGCTGCATTTCACAAATACATCACTGCCTCTTCATACTGGAATTAATATTGACCAGTGATACATTATTCTGTTTGTCCTAATATTCATCTTGTTGCCTGTTTTTCAACTTTAACTTCTCCCATGTACAACAGAGATGCTATATAGCACTGCAGGGAGTTAAGATACTTCTCTACCGAACTGCTATATTACTTCCCCTCATCCTCTCAATACAATGAAGCTATTTCTCCATGCAGAGACTCGCAACTAGCCCTCTGTAACATATCCAGTTTGCCTTTCTCCTACCAAATCCACTCCCACACATCTCAGCTGCTGTAATAGACACAGCACATGCTGCAGCCTCTTTCTCAATGGGAACACAAGAATCTTCTCTATTCAACAACCAATTTTCACAAACTAAACTATCTTGAGACTTCCAGCCCTTGTAAATGATAATTGAAATTTGTTGATGCTTTCCAAAATTATTAGGCTGAGGGACTTACAGATAAAGAGGTGACTAATGACCAATAGGAAGAAAATTATCAAATTAATCAGTGACTGTGTGCAGAAACACAAGAGCTTCGATTATACTGTCCTACTGTACACATTTGCACAATTACAGGCATGTAGTTATTTTTGTAATTTTATAGCATTCACTACTGAAAATTTATTCTGTTTGTCTCATTTTACAAGAGTTATTACATATTGTTTACGCAGCATACAGGCAGATACACTCTCTAAAGGAAAGTATGCTAATATTTAAGAGGCAAAACCAAGTAAATAATCAGTGGAACTTAACATTTTAATTTAGATTAAATAGATTACTAAATTTCCAAAAACATATTGCTTTGAAAGCTTGAAAACAAGAGCAAAGGTAACTTGCAAAAAAACCCAACTGCAATGTTACTGTCTAATAAATATAGTAACTGTGTAGAGACTTCAAGAGACTAAATTTTTCATATGTTTAATAGCTGATTTTAGCTAATATTTGTGTTCTAAAATTGAGAATTCCATAAGCTTTCTGAACACACACTATCTGACCTAGCAATGTTAGAACTGTAGAGCTCCATGACTTTGTGACTACAGTGTCAGGATTCCTTGACATTTTTCCTTTATAGCATTTTAAAAAAATCTTCCTATTTTGTCACAATCCCTTATTAACATTAAAAACAAGTTACAAATAAGCCTGTAGTCACTAGTCAGCCAAGACAGTCCTTTTGCCCAATTCTACATGGACTCTGGTCAGCTAAACTTCTGAAGCACAATAAGCTCAAAGACATAGCAGAGAAAACAAATGGAGAATAGAGATGGGGGAAAAAATCAGGCATGTTTAAAAAGTTATACATAAACCCTGAAGCACAGTGCATGCAGCATCTGCATGTGTTGTGTTGGAGTAACTGTTAATGAACTAAGCTCAAATGATGACCAGCTTACCATGAGCAATTTGGGCTAGATAGTAAAAATCTGGAATCTCTCAATAGCTAGGAAAAATAATATTTTAGTGTTTGGTTTTTGTGTTTGGTCCTCGTAGGTCCGGGGATGGATTCAGAGTGCTACCTACTAAAGTGCCCTTGTAATTCTGAACTGTTGCTGGTTCTCCTAGAGCAGCAGCCAAAACACAATGGAAGTTTCTTAAGCTCACAAACTGTACTGAAAGGAGGGATAAATTTCCTAAAAAAAAATTCCTCTGAAGTGGTGTCTTTTTCAGCTTACTGACCATCTCCCACATCTTACTCTTGATAAACTGCAGATGTTACAAGTCTAAACCAAAACTACACAGGAATTGCACCAGGTAGTTAGCAAAGCTGCTCACAGCCTATGTGAAGCTCACAGCTTCCATCAAGGTTAAGCTTTGCAACTTCCAAAGCCTTCAAACTTACCACTGTAAGAGCATAAACAAACATTTAATCAAGAACAATTAGATGAAATTATGTTGGTCATGCACAGAAAAAGCTTGGGGTTTTTATTGTGTAGCCTGTCCATGTTAAACATTCTCAGTTCACCTTCACCAGGTACTGCAGCAATACAAAGAAACACAAAACAGCTGTCAACAGTGAATACTTGCAGAAGTCATAATTTAGAGCAAAACAAAAGGTAATTATTTATGTGGATAGGAATGCCATGACCCAGTTCGTACAAAACAAGTACAGTGAAGCACACTGCTTTGAAGAACATCTCATTTTCATAGAAATTTCCTAAAACATGCACCTGATTTTTTTTCTTTAACAAACTTAACTAACTGAAACCAATTTGGAAATTTTCTTCATACTTGAGTAGAGCTCACTAAGTACAACTTAATTTTACAGTAAAATAAAACCAACTGAAATTAAGCTATTAATTCTGAAAGGGAGTATGAACTCTAATGTAGCTCAACTAAACCACTTTAAATTAATTCATCATGTTAATTTGTATTAAAATCTTAAGTACGGTCATGTAGACAAGGATTGAACAATGCTTTTATTTCTAATTATTTGAACAAAATCATATATTTTGAAATAGTTCAGCTGAACACAAACAATACATCTATAAACTAGCTTCACATTTCTTTTTCCAAGAAACAAGAAAAATTTTAAGTTGCACACTGTAAATTTTCTATCAGAACTTCTAGTGCAAACTTACCAATCATAATAAAAGTATATGAACACAGAAAAAGAAAGCCATGACATTTCAATATTGAACTGTTGTCAGTCTAGTAGATTTTACTTTCACCTTACAGAGCAAAGCAGATCGTTCATAGTGACACAAAGAGCTGAGAATTGATGAATAGTGCAAAAAAATTTCACTTTATTGCATTCTTTGAAAACATAGACCATGGCCTGTCTGTCACGGCTACCTCCTCATTTCACAGTTCACAAAGTACAAGGCTGGAAGAGAAGCCAAAAAGAGCTTTCGGAACAGTCCATGAAACTAACGTAATCACCAACCAAACAAGTTATCTTTTGCTGACCTTTTTCCCCACATCCAAACCAGATGTTTTTAAATGTAAAGTTTTTCTACTCTAGTGTAGTGTTTGATCTGTTCCTATAGGTCTATGTTTCATCAGCTGTTTTACACAATTTCCAAGGATGAGGCCAAGTCACAGAGTCAGAAAGCTGCAGCTCAGTTGCTCAGACAGGTGGATGTGCAGACGCAGCAGTGCACTTACAGAGATCGGAGAGGCAGATGGAAAAATGAGCTGAGATAAATCTAAGCAGTAACTCCACCTGGGATTCCCATCCTGTTATGGAATTTGGCTTCTGTGGATGTGCAGATCAGCACAAAGACAAATAACTGAAGAAGAAGACAGATACACTTCCCAAAACATTTATGAACACTTGAAAACAGCATCTAGCTGACTGAAAGCACAATACACAATCTTACTGTCTTTCTTCTGCTCCAAACACTTATAATTTGTCTCCATCCATGATTAATCCCATTACTGCATAAAAAATTGTCTGTCCATGCAGGTATTTCTATAAAGCCCTGCTTTTCACTATGCAACACAAAGAACAGCAGAAAAAAAGTCACTTGAAATTTGACAGAACTGCAAACTGCCATCACCTCTGCTACTGAACAATGCCTTTCAGTACTAAAGAGGCAAACAGTTCATGACAGCAAATACCAAAGACATTGAACACTCATTTGTTTTTCTTTCTTTGTTCCTGCCTCACTCCTTACCCTTTGAAGGAGAAGGAAGGAAGAGAGAACTACTATTGTATTTATGCATCCAGGAATAGTTATCTCACCACATTTTTCCCCCAAAAAACACAGAATGCTGAGGAAAGTGACCTCTGGAGGATACCTGTCCAATCTCCCACTCAAGCAGGGACACCATGATGTCCAGAAAATTGGAGGGGGGTATGGGGGAGATAAACTCTCTCAATTTAAAAAAAAATCCATGGACTCAAATTGATTATGAACTTTATTTTCTTTGGTTAATCTTTATTAAAGCTGACACGGAAGTACCTGATTTGCTCTATAACAAAATAAATCCAAAGACAATTCTACCATTGAGACAATATATTTTATTAGACTTAAGAAGAAAATATTTCCCAAAATCGAAGGCTCCCTATTCACAAAGTCAAAGTGTAAACAATCCATAGAGCAATATCACATTAGCAAAATTAGTATTTTCAATGACTGCAGAATACTCTGTTTTTGAACCCTACTCTAGTAGCCATTTTCATTTTCATTATAAGAGTAAGCAGTGAGTTTTAGATTATCAAGGCCCCAAGGAAAGTAACATTTCTCATCTTGACAGTGACAGCAACAAAGCAAAAACTTGTCCTGAAGTTCACATTAGCCTCTATCGTTCGACAAGTAGTTATGATTAACCACATAACCATACACCAAGAGTATATACAGTTAGAAAAGGTCACCACAAGCTAAAAGGGCACCAGTAATTGAGAAATTGTAACAAATTATGTAAAGAATTAAGTCTCCACTAAAGTTGATTTTCCAAAGGTATTTCATACTGTAGTTTTTACTTTTGGCTTTTAATTCTATCCATGCATTACTCTGATGGAATGCAGAGAGTAAGTTACTTGCTTGAAGACAGCTATCAAGTACAGTAACTGGTAATATATTTTTTAAAATCCCTTTTACTGTAAATAAGAATAACAGATAACCAAACCAAACACAAATCACCAGAGGCTTTTTAAAAGCATCTTGCAAAAGAATTCCAATATCCAATTGGAAGGAGTTTTTAAACAGAATTAGAAATAGTGATAATGACACAGACATTTTTTCCTACATGATTAGTGGATGCAAGGAAGTCTTTTCTATTCTTTTAAGTTCACAGATTCATGCAACTGTAGAAGACTCAGCTTTCAGCTTTAAGTACTTTTCAATATGAGCTTAGTCCTACTTTGACAAATGTGAAGAACTTTGGTTAAACAAGCTTTCTACAACCAGATGAAGTTGAAGGAAACACATCCAAGTACCTAACTTTTCTATTTACCTAATTAGAGTGTAGCTGTAGTTTAGATTGCTCCTTTTGCAGTAATCCTTCTCTTAAATCACCAAATACAATGCCTTTCAACTGCTGAATTAACCATTATTCACACTTAGCATACAGATTCACTAATAAAATGTTCGCTTCCCAAGCCTTGAAGGAACAAAATATTTTGGAAATATTTTTTGCTCAATTCTTCCTAAGTAAGTTTCACAGCTGATCTAACTCACCTGAAACTTCTTTTGCAGGTTTCAAAGCATCAGACATAGTCTCTGCAACTGTGACAGAAAATATGTGGCTGATACAATGACTATCTGATTTCTCTCAATTTAATGCAGTCTTCCACCATGACTTTGCAAGCCAGTACCATCTCCTAAGGGAATTATTGCTAATTAGCCCACAAAAATGGACAGTATATTATCCAGAGTTTGACTGAATTACGCTGAAAATCACATTCCAAGTTAATACAAAAAAACCCCCACCAACAAATCAACCAATCAACCCACCCTTAAGGTATTGGTTCTTAGAATCTCAGCTCCTCTTGAAAAAATGTAAGTCCTTCAGAATCACTCCTCAGTGAAATTTTACAACTAGATGTAAAAAAGACTGGAATCTCAAGCTGATTCCAAGTTCTAAGCTCAGATGGCAATTTCAGTATTTAGCCTTCATAAATCAAGGAAAACATTTAATAAAAATACTATTTCAATGTCCAGAACATCATGTGAGACAAGCAATCTTGGAAAGATGTAAGCAGTCAGTCACTCCCATAAAATTTCCAGTAAGTTTGTCTATCTCTTTTGAAGTAAATTTACTTAGAAAGGACTTACTCTTTGGTTTAGCACATAATGGAAAAAGAAGGTTTCTAATATTAAAGGAAAGTTGAATAACATATACCATGACGTATGAATATAATCTATGATATACACTGTCTTGGGTTACATACGTAACCAAAAATATGTATTCTATTTGTCATATGTTGAAATCAGTTGGGGAGGGTTTTTTTTTCTTTATCTCTTGTATAACCCATTCCTTATAACTCCAGGGGGGAGGGGGAGGGTCCCTTCTCTTAATGGGCCAGCTGTTAAAACCAGGTGGAGCAATGTTCCTTATTTCTTCCACGACCCATCCTCCCTCCAGGGGAATATCTGCTGTTAATGGGCCACTAAGGCTTACCACACCACTGATAAAATTGCATCATTCCATTGTGAGATGCTCCACCCAGCAGGAGGAACCAAGCATTTCACCATAAAAACTGAGATTTACAACACCAGGCAGCCTGTTTTTCACTGAATTCCCAGAGTGGAAATTGGAACAAAATATATTTTTTTGTCCAAGACCGGACCCTTGTTGCCACCACTTTACCCTTCTACAGGATCATCTCTGCTCCAACAGAACCACATCTGTTAGTCCAGGACAACTTATTCTGGACTACTCCCAACACCCTGACCAACAGGGTGTCAGATCATATTCTGACTCTGTCAGTGTTTCTAGGATTTTTGTTTGTTTGCTTGTTACAAACTACTACGTTTGTATTTTTAATATTCCTAGTAAAGAACTATTATTCCTATTACCATATCTTTGCCTGAAAGCCCCTTTAATTGCAAAATTATAACAGTTTGGAGGAAGGGGGTTTACATTCTCCATTCCAAGGAAAGTTCCAGCTTTCTCTGACAGATTCCTGTCTTTCCAAACCAAGACATACACAAATAAATCCTACCTGGAAAAAAAATTGAGATAATAATTTGAGGAAATTGGGAAGATTCACACTACTTGTCTCTAAAGTAATAATTCTCTCTGTAGTAATCTTGAGCATAGTTCTTTTTGGAAAGGACTTAGGGGCCACAGACTACAATCTTCCTAATCATGAATGGTAACGCCTACTTAATCAGTAAGTATAAAAATTAGATAGTATAGCTAGCCACTTACGAACTAGAGATTTTATCAGCTGGTAAACTCCAATGAAGTATAACTTGAGAAGGGGGCCCACGCAAACCTCACAAGGTTCAACAAGGCCAAGTGCAAGGTCCTCACATGTGCCAGGGAAATCCCATGCACACACACAGGAAGGAGTTGTGGGCGCTGGTGGATGAAAAGCGGGCCATGAGCTGTCAATGAGTGTGTGCCAGAGCAAGTCCAGAGGAGGCCACCAAGAGGCTCAGAGGGCTGGAGCACCTCTGCTATGAAGAGAGGATTGAACGTTGGGGCTGTCCAGCCTGGAGAAGAGAAGGCTCTGGGAAGACTATAGCACCCTCCAGTATCCTAAGGGTGCTGACAGGAAAACTGGAGAGGGACTCTGTTACAAGGACATGCAGGATAAGGGAGAATAGTCTTAAAGTAATGTCAGGAAGAAATTCCTTGCTGTGAGGGTGGTAAGGAAATGGAAAACGGTTACCCAGAGAAGCTGTGGCTGTCCTTTCCCTAGAGGTGTTCAAGACTAGGTTGGATGATTTGCTGAGTAACCTGGTCTAGTGGAAGGTGTCCCTGCCCACAGTATGGGGGTCTCAATAAGAAGATTCCTAAGGTCCCTTCTAACTCAAACCATTCTATGGTGACAAAACCCAAAGTAAATTTTCAGAGTTCAGTGGCAATGCTGGTTTTTTTCAGCACTTTTCATGACACTTAGCAACTTTCTTTCAAGTTATCAGTACCATATTTTATAACTGTATCTTTTCCTATTAAAATTCATGTATCTTCTATTACAATAAAATCAGGCATAAATCTAAATAAAATTTATATTAATCATATTTATTCTGTAGAAGGAAATATCAATGCACACTGCATACGTAAGACCTGTAAAATGTATTTTTTTTTGACTCAAAGCACTGTTTATCCTCTATGGCAGAAAGCTGTCATCACAACTTCTACCAATACACCTCTCTGAAACTGCCTCCAGTGACTTAGTGAATACTTAATGACTTTCCAAGTAAACCAAGAGGAATTAAAAGGATTATTTTAATTAGTAAAATTAACACACATGAAAGGACACGTATTTTACAAGTCAACACATCACATAAAATTTCCTATATATGATATTGCAAAAACCTTAAAAGCAAAACAGTGATAAAGTACCTAAACAATATATTGCTGCTTCTGAAATAAATGTAGGACAACAAATTCCAGTTTAAATGCTGCTTTAGAGTATTACTGTACAGGGAAAGCCTTTTACCTCTTCATCAAAAATTGTTTTATGCTGGAAGAAGAGAATGTCTAAAACTCTGGACATCTATGTTTGTAAATACATGATTGTGATTTACTAGTTTATTTGTTAGGTTTGTAATTCAGTCTATTTAAATGCAAGGTTGAAAAACATTTGTTTGCAGAAGCATGAATATGATTGTCATACATTTTTAACATGCATCATAGAAACGCTGAATTTATTGTTAATGTCCTGTAGGGTGCACCACAGCCCCCACAGTATCATGTTTTCCCCAGCAAATCTTACCTAAAAATCCTTTTACAAATATGTTTACGGTAAAAGGTTAACTATTGGATGCAGGAGGGAACTTAGTAACTGCAGATGAGGAGAAGGCAGAAGTGCTCAACACCTTTTCTGTTTCAGTCTTTAGTGGGAAGACAACTTGTCCTCAGGATAATTGTCATACTGGGTTGGTGGATGGTATCAGGGAAGAGAACGGTCCTCCCGTTATCCAGGAGGAGGCAGTCAGAGCAGTGTTGAGCTGCCTGAATCTCCATAGATCTATGGACCCAGATGGGATCCATCCCAGGGTGATGAGAGCTGACAGATGAGCTTGTGAAGCTGTTCTCCATCACTTACCAACAGTCCTGGCTCACTGGTGAGGTTCCAGATGATTGGAAGCTGGCCAGTGTGACCCCCATTCACAAAAAGGGTGGGAAGGAGGATCCTGGTAATTATAACCAGTCAGCCTAACCTCAGTACCAGGTAAGACAATGGAGCAGTTTATACTGAGAGATACTATGCAGCACTTAGAAGACAGCCAGGGTATCAGACCCAGCCAGCATGGGGTTAAGAGAGGTGGGTTGTGTTTGACCAACCTGGTCTCCTTTTATGACCAAGTGACTGCCTGGTGGATGCAGGGAAGGCTGTGGATGTTGTCTATTTGGCCTTCAGCAAGGCCTTTCACCCTGTCTCCCTCAGCACACTCCTGGAAAAGCTGGCAGCCCTCAGCAGGAAAGGAACACTCTGTGCTAGGTTAAGAACGGGCTGGATGGCTGAGAGCGGCGATGAACAGTGCTGCATCCAGCAATCCTTGAAATGTCACAGTGGTCAGGGGAAGCAGAAGAAAATCCATTTAGGGGAAAACCTGTTTTACTTAAGGGTAATCAAACACTGGCATATGATGTGTTGTGAAAACTGTCACTGGAGTTACTAAAAAGCTGACAGGACACAGCCCTGAGCAATCTGCTGTAGATGACCATGCTTTGAGCAGGGGCATTGGACTAGATGGCCTCCAGGGTTCTTTCCAATCTTAAACATTATAGGACTATAAGGGTTTTTTTAAAATACATCATTGTGTCAAGACAAACACAGTCTTTGTGTTTTGTAATCATCACATGTAGTAAGTGCCAGGTATCCACTAAAAGATTCTTTCACAGCATTACTTCCTGGCTTCTGTCAGGAAACATGAAGTCTTCTTGTCCCACTAAACTAAAAAATATAGCTGGAATAAATTAAAAGATAGTGTAGATGTTCAGAGTTTTAGACATGCTCTTCCTTCCAGTATAGAACAATTTTTGATGAAAAGGAAAAAGGTTTTACCCCTACAGTAACATTCCAAAGTAGCATTTTAACTGGAATATGTAGCCCATTGTACCTTCGAACTGACTATTGAAGAATTCAAGCTTACACTACCACCTTAGGTTCTACATATTATTCAGAACTGAAAAGTAACTTTGCAGGAAGAAGAAATTTAAATAACATAGTATTATTTCCTTTGTAGTGAAGCAAAAGTGCTATGACTCTTCCCACTAAGCAATTCCCTCAGCATTACCTATATAGCAGTTTACATGCTTTAGCCTAAAAGAGGTGAGGTACTTCACTTAAATTACAAATGAAGTCTTGTATCTCCTGAAGATCTGAGTAAAAAAAAAAATCTAAGCTAAAACTAAATGTCTAAACTGCTAGAGTAGGTAATATTTTAAACAGTCAAGATAACACCACAGCAGAAATTGAGTGAACCGCATCTGGAATAAGAACCTCTCTCCAACTAAAGGGCTGTTTCTTAGGAAAGTCATGAAAGACACAGATCCAAATATTGCCAAGAGATGATTTTACACCTTCTGAACCAAAACCTACTGCAGAGTCTCAAAGTGCCTTGTATTCACTACCATAAGTGACAGGGAGTTATCAGCACTGATTTCAGAAATGGAAAAGGTACAAGGAGATAGAAATGGAAGATTTTTTTAGCTTCAGAGGTCAATAACAGGAGGAAAATAGAATGATTTCAGTGTTCTTCTCGCAAAAATGTTGAATTCCTTGTCAGTTAAAACTGCATGAGAATCAACTCCAAGCGTAGTCTACGGAAAATCATGCATGGTCAAAACTATCTTCACCCGAACTTTTTTGTGATCCAGTACAGAGAGAAACCAGTGAACTTCTTTCCAGAAGTCCTTGCCCTGACAGCACAAAAAAATTGCATAGCTCCATGTAACCCAATTAAAAGAGTCTCTACACATGTACAATATAATACCCTCCCCATCTTTCCTTCCTCATGCCTGAAGAGTACACAACAGCTCTTCAAAACATCTGCACAAGACTGAGTGGAAGTATTCTCATATACCTTCTACAGTGCTGATTCAGAAAGCTTGCAAACAGCAAATGATTTTTTAAAGTAAGAGTCAATGCAAGGAGACAAGCAAAAAAACTTACAATACATACTGTCCAGGAAAAAAACTGCTCTCTAAAGAGTCTAAGGTGTCCAAATGTACATGAGAATGTCTCACAATTTCCCTACTTATCAAATTAAAATATCACAATTACTGTCCATAATACAGAGACAAGCAAGCTCAGTATGCCTCCTTTGCTCTACACAGGGAAGCAACAATTTAAACTTCATCAAGACAGTGAAGCCACATATAGAAAACACAGGGAGAGTGAGCAGAACAACCCTCTACAAAAGCTTACTATAAAGATGAAAGGATAAATGTCTAAAGTTAGAAGGAAAGCTAAACTACTATTCTAGTTTACAATGTCCCTATTTATTCCATCTAAAACAGGCACTTTGATAAATCTGAGTATATATTTGGTTGGTGAACTAGTTCAGTTTCTCAGATATTTTACAAAATTGTATCTGNAAAAAAAAGAAGTAACTGCAAAAGATAAACTGAGGGGAAAAAAAACCCCACTAGCACATTTTCCCACAGTCAGCTGTAATTTGATGAAAACTGATCACCAAAGGCTCAGGAAATAAAATTCCTCACTTCATCAGCACATTGGTTATACTGGAAAATAACACAATCGAATATCAGAAGCATTGCAGAAAAAGGCAAAGAATTCTGCAAGATGCACAGAATCTCAAGATTTAGTATGCCAAAAATCAAACAAACACAGAAAGCACTGTGAAACAAATGCAAAAATCTAATACCAGAAACACTGGTAAGGATAAAGAATCTCATCAAAGTGCTTGACTAATGATATTGACTCAGGTATAATAAAATGCCTTTCAAAAAGAAGCATTCCTCAGAATGTATTTACATTTACAAATTACAAATTAGGTTACACATTAAAAAAATTAATTGTCCCATGATTCATATTAGCAGTTATATATACATTTATAATTGCAGATAAATGAACTACTCCAGTAATTCTGGCTGGACATAACGAACATTTAAAAGTTTTGGGGTCACATTACTGAATCATCATTTTCCTCCTCTTAACAACGAAGCAGAATTACTAAAAATCATGAACATCCAGGATCTTAGTGTAAGATTTCTTCTGAGATGACAAATGGTTATCATAGCACTTCAGTGTTACTAAAATCTTATCTTTTTAAACCTATATGAAACAGATGATAAATCCTTTCATTTTCTTCTCATTTAATTGATTTAAATTTCCCACCAAAACACCAATTCAATATCTCACTTCATGAATAATACTTTTTAAGAGGGAAATTGTCTCCTCTGATTTAACACTGATCAACAAATAATAAAGGTTTATTCTACATCTTTCATGTGTCAATTATCTAGAGATTAACAAAATATTAAATACTTCCATCTTCTGGAGAGATGATCTTTCATTAAAAGCCTTATCCTATAAATCACAGCATTGGCTCCTTCTCTGGTTACTGCTAAAGCCATCAGATAAAGTACAAATGGGTAAATTCAGATAACCACCTTACGACAATATAATAAAAATTAAGAAAAGTCTGTATCCATCAAGTAGTCAAGACAAGAACTATGCATTATCCCCTGACACTTATTTTACACACTTCCTGCTTGTTTCAGTTGGAGTTCTACCTCAGAAAGTTAAATAAATACTGATCTTTGCAAAACTGAAGCATATGATAGTTATGTGATTGTGTATTTTTGCTTTGGCTTTGTCAGTTTCTTTTGGGTTTGGGTATGGGTTTTGGGTGTAGTTTTGGTTTTTTTTGGTTTTCTTTTAATCCAAATATTCAATAATTCCATATTCAATTTTAAATATTCCCTGCAGGGTTTGCAGATGCAAAGAATTACACTGTCAGCTACTGGAGTGCTGCTTTGCATTACCTGTATGGTTACTGACAAACACTTCCATGTTCTTTTAGCTCTGGAGACAACTGAATATTTCACAAATTTTTAACATTGTTCAGCAATACGCTGCACAATTTATAATAAACTGTTAAGCCGTAATCAGCTGGTCAGCTGGTTACTGAAAAGTAAGAAGCACAGACTGCTAATTTTACATTTTGCTTCATCAGATTACTGAGGACTAAACAAATAACAACTGAACTTTTAGACTCCATAATACTAGTTTTCTCCTTTGCTCCTGTAAGTTCCTGCAGTCATTGCAGCAACTTCTATAGAGGTCTGTCCTTCATCTCAGTCTGTGTGGAGTGACTGTGGATTCCATGCAGATATTCCTCAAGGAAGTCACTTGTTTTGTTCAGCGTGGAGGAGACCTCATGGTAGTACACAAATTCCTCACAAGGACAAGTGGAAAGGCAGGCACTGATCTCTCTCTCTGGTGACAAGTGGGACCATAGAAATGGCCTGAAGTTGTGTCAGAGAAGGTTTAGGTTGGATATCAAGAAAGGGTTCTTGTCCAGAGGGTGGTTGGCATGGGAATAGGCTCCCTAGGGCAGTGGTCACAGCACCAGCCTGACAGAGCTCAAGAAATGTTTGGACAACGCTCTCAGACACATGCTGTGACTCTTTGGATTGGCTGTGCAGGGCCAGGAGCTGGACTCAATGACCCTTGCACTCCCTTGGAACTCAGCATATTCTATGATTCTATGATTTCAAATTTTACTTTGCATGACAAACCACATTTGAACCATGGATCACACTGACAATAACAACAATGATGAGGATTTATCAATGAGGCTTGAAGATTTTGGACATGAGGAAAGTCACTGTTGAGAATCCACAGTTTTAAGTCATCAGCTCCTCCTGAAAGTCAGCTGTGGTACTTTCACACTGCAACAAGTCAATACATCTCACAATCTTCACCTTACAAATCCCCAAAATCTCATCAATCTATATACTGGAAATTATATTTCTCTATATATTATAACATTATTGTATTTCTCTCTATATTATGAGAACCTGAAACACTTAATTTTTGCAACAAACTACACAGAATAGGAGAGAAAAGTAGGCAAGTCAAGGCAGTTTACCTTATAAACTACCCTTTGCCATCAATTAAAAGTAATAGTAGTTACTTCCACAGTTGTAGAGAACGGAATTTGTCATTCCAACAACTGTTGAAGAATTTAACACAAAAAAGCCAAACAAATAAAAATGTACCAACTTAAAATGCTGTACATAAAAGAGTACCCCCAAAAAAGAGCTGGCCACCTAAATAAACTAGATATTAAGTTATCATTCAGTCTAAAACTACCAGCAACACCATAACTCTGAATACAGCTAAACATACTAGTCCCATAATACGATATTCAGGTTCTTGTAACTTTAGTTAGATTGGTTTTTGTTAGATTGTATATTTTTATATCATAAACAACTTTCTTACAGTGTTTTCTTAAGAAATAAGGATTTCCCTGATCATGAAATACTGACCATTATCATTTACATCACATAATGTATTTCAAGCATTTAGTAACTTCATAAACATTTTGCCTTCATCACTCTTACTGGAAAGTAATTCCAGTATTTCTTTTTTTTTGCATTCTAGAGCTTTATATAAATTTCCAGGTTAGAATTATTCAATGCCAGTTTATGTTCCCTTTTTCTTGCATCTTTGTGGCCAGTAGCTCCTCTCCTTTCCAGATGTCAATCCTTGCAGAAAATTTAAAGCTTGCTTGTATCATGCCTCTCAAGACCCTAAAGACAGGGCTGTAGAAGACAAGCAGAATATACTCTTGACAAATTTAACAGCAGAGGAATCACTTTTAAAAAAAACCCAAAAAACCAGCAACAAAACAAACCAAAAAACCACTAAAACCCACCCCAAATCCCCAAACTATGGTCCCAGGCTCAGAAATGGAACAAGAGACAAAGATTTGGGAATTGCTGCATGAATAGGTCAACTATTAAGAGTACCACTTGTAAATACTCTCAGCTAGTCAGACATGAGCCAGCTGTAGCCTAGAAGTCATGTAAACAAACTAGTTCTATTTAGTTTAAATTAGTTTAGCTGCACTGTAACTTATGCAGAGAGCCCTAAGTTACAAAAATAAGTTTTTGCATCAAGTAAGTTTATACAACCTTCTTACTATTCTCTACACTTGATACCATCTGATTATTTTCCTGAGCCTGTAAGAATCACACACCAATACTGCATGTCAATGCATACACTCTGACACTTGAATATTTCTACAAGGACACATCTCTTCTGATAGATTAAAAAACTTAATATGCTTTTTAATAGTCTCATTTTGCTAATGACTAAGTATTTTGTAATAACTTTATTATATAAGATCTTATGCTATCTCTGACGTATCATGCGGAAAACCTGTCTGTTTACAGCATGAATTCTAGTAATAAATCTTTAAATGTACCAATATTTCATGCTTGAGTTTTATCCTACCTCTATTTCTGCAGCTCTCAAGGTCATTAAATGTTTCCTGACAGGTAATCCAAACCTTCCATATGCTGACAATAGATACCAACTTTATATCCACAGGTGATAATTTCTTTTTTTATTCATGGCTTTTGAATAGGTCTCTACTTTATAAAGCTTGTGGATTCATGTTTCAGAACCCTTAATTCCTTATAACTGTTTTTTAATGTCTAACACTGCTTTACATTACAGTGCATTCCTTCTTGCACTAACCTACAAAATTAGAGTCTTAACTGGCATATAACTGTTCAGTAGCTACAATAAAGCATGTTCTTTAGAAAATATTAAGTTTTATTCTGTAAATAGCACTACTGTGAAAGAATATTGAGTTGAAGATATAACAGTGGTTTCCATCCATAAAAAAGGCACATCCATATGAACTGAAAATAAATAAAAATATTAGGAAGAAACTGAGCTTCTAATTATGATTGCTTTGAGTAACACTCAACAGGAAACACCTCTAGGTAAATTACTTTAGTACAATGATTCATGGTCTTTCTTTCATCATTTAAACATAGAATTTCAAAAATTGGATATGCAATGGATATGCAACAGTAAATCAGCCTAGAAATTTGAAATTACACTTTAAAAGCTACCTTTTAGACAAACATCTTTATCTAACTGAAATATCTAATTCGATCAATCCATGAGAGGTACCATATAACTCATCTCCGACAGGCAAGTAACTTACAAAAGTTGTGCTTAAATGAAACTTTGTATTCACACTCGGATTATCTTGAATACATTATCCAAGTAAAACTGAACTGGACCAGTATTTTAACAAAGCTTTCTCTCCCTAACTCCTGTTGCTACCAAGTATAGACAATGATACTAAACAAAAATTGGCACAAAGTCAGCCTATTTACTGTTTAAAGGGACATCTGGACCAATCCTTCACTTAAAGTAACAGCGATCTCAAAGATATGTCAGGTTTCTAAGGGCCATCCCAATCAAAATCTGCTTTCAAGATTCACTGTGATGTTTTCTGAGTTAAATCCAGTCAGCATTTCCCTTATTGCAACAGCAGCTGTTGCTTCTTTTGTTTTGCCCCTCAGAGAAGTCTGCCTCGCCTTCTACATAAATGGTCATTATTAGCCAGGTTAAAGACAGCATTTCAATCCCTCTCTTAGCTTTCTCTTCACCATGGCAACCAAACCTCAGATTCTCCTTCCAAATTTCATGCTTCAGCCCCCTAACCATCTCAGTAGCTCTCTGTCACACTTGCTCCACTTGGTCATCTTTTTGTTTTAGCTGAGTGTGTCATTTACATTCTGTTTTCAGACCCATTTTGTCTTCATGCCCCACAGCGTCATTCATTGTTACAACAGTCATCATGGCATTTTGAGCCCACCGTTTTGTCTTCTGTCTTCAACCAGCTTCCATATCTATTGGACAATGTTACAGCTGCAAGACTTTGCAGTTTTTCCCGTACCACTTACATGCTTTGTCTCACATCACACTTCATTCGGTCTCTTCCACAGTGTCAGTAAGGTCAGCCTCCTCTATTATTTGCTCCTCTCATACTAATAATCAAATGCTTTGAATGCTTTGTTCTGTCTTCAGTATACAAAGTAAATTTCCAAGATACATCATAAGTCCTTTGTGTTCTCCACCCTGATATATTTTTTGAAAAATACTCTCCTTAAAAAGCATAGAACACTTGCTGACTACGCTGAACAAGGTACAGCTCGTATGCTGGTTTCAGCTGGGGTAGCATTAACCATGGTAATTATTTATATAAACTTGTTTTATTTACCTACAAACTACCCCATCTTTCCTGAGACTTAATGCAACTTTTGGTTTAGAAGACAGCCACATAGCTGAGGAAATGAGCAACTCTTTCACCACTTCGGAAAAACTACTTATTTCAGGTATGGATTTGATTGTTTTCCTGATAAATTGCTGAAGGAATTTATATTGCCAATATTCTGGCTTAGGTCTCTTCTTCAGGCAGCTGTGCACCAGCTGAGATATGGTCATGGCTAGCTTCCTGCAGCTTTGCAACTCAAATACAGCAGAAGTGCAAACAAGCACCTGTCAATATACAAAAACATTATGCTATCATACTTTGACAATGGAAGTTTAGGCCTAGAAATTGTGTTTTATACATCAGGAATATTTCAATTTCATTTACTTTTGCATTAGAGTGGCAATGTTACAAAAATTTTGTATTGCAGGCTAGATTAAAGACACAGAATCTGGAATCTGAAGCACTTCAAACTTATATATTTAAAATCTAGACTGTTCACAATCAAAAAGAATTTTAACAATTTACTGTATTGTGCTCATAAACAAAAAAATGAAGCACAAAATAACAAAGTAACATGATCAGTTGACAAAAGCTAGTCTTCATGGCCTTCTGTAAATTAACAGATCAAGAAACAGGAAGAGTAAATAGGAATTAACATACAAAACAATAAATGCAGGACAACCTGAGAATGGGAGATGCTGAGTGAGAGTGGTAGCACTAAAGGTGCTGACATAAAGCACAGGATAAAGTTCCTGAACTGACTACCACTAAAAGCTACTGCTCTCACAGCAGTGCCTCTGATTCATTATTCATTTCAATGAGAAAGCACAATACAGCACACAAACAGGATGGTAAGAATGAGATGACCTAATCTTATCCTGAAAGGGGGTACTCAAGAAAAAAAAATCTGAATTTTAATTTTCTAATGCAATTATGATTGAGAAACAGAAGAAAGGTGCCAACCATTTCTTTATCTCCCTTTGCCTTTTTCTGTATATTTCCAAACTCAAGAGAAAAAAAATAAATATATCTCCTTTCCTATTACTGTTGTAACCAGCAATTCTTCAAAATGTTGTTTTACAAAAATATTTTCTCAAATTCAGCTATTTTACTTCTTATTGCTTTCCTTTTCTCTCAGTTCTATTCACTAGCCAGGTTTCCTTCTATGCTATCCCCACTGCTTCATGCAAAGATAAATATTTTCTACATAAGCACCAAGAAAAACTAGGATTCTTACTCCTTTTGCTCCCTCAAGAGAGGCCACCAGCAGTATAGTACATCAATGTCAATGCCAGTGGAAGCAGTGGTAAGAAAAGGATATAATGTCTGAGAGCACAGATAGAGTGAATCCTTCTGTCCTATCTATCAATATTTCCAAATTCTTATATATTAGAATAATAATTTAAACCTGAGATGTATATCTGAACCCAGAGATATAGGGGTAAAAAACTACAAAGAAAAACAAAACCAAACAACATCCCTAATTAAAGAAATGAAACTCACACAAAGAGAAAGGTTAGGCAACTTTACCATAAATGATGAAAATTACTCTTGTTAAAGGCTTCTCACTCCAACTACTCTAGAGACTGTCCAGTGATTCAAAGAGGGTAATTTCTATTTCACATATTTCTACCACCTTATCGAAAGCTGGTCTGTTTGGGGAAATTGGTCACTTCAAATACTCATATCCCAATGTTCAGCAACTGTCAAACACCCTGACTGTCCTCACATACCTGGCAATATACGTATTTATATACATATAATAAAACCATATACTATAACCACATTAAAATGAAAACATACAATCACTAAAATACACCTAAGTCCTTAAAGAATTTCGATCATATTGTGTGGCAGAATCCATAAAACTTTATCTACAGAACAGCAAAGCAGCATAACAACCCTGGCAACCTCTGGCCATTTTCACTGGTACTACTTCAGAGAAAAAACACCTCAGACTTAACAAAGTTACTATTACTGCAGATTGGAAAGTCAGCAAAATTATCATTGTATCTATTTTTATACTGTAGAAGGATTATCTGTGCTGCTTACTGGAGAAACAAAGTCAAACTCCACCTGATATTTTACTTGCCAAGTAAACCCTAACAGTTCATTTGAAGGAGGCTTTGGTCTAACTGAAAAAAGTGACTGAAAACAACTCACAGTTCAGGTCTGAAACTTCTGTGTATATATGTGTATATCACGCAACGTTGTGCAGAAGAACATATGGTGTACTTTCAATTTAATCCTCACTGTTCATTGAAGATGGCTAATTTTATACAGGTTCTTATTTCATATATCAAGGGCAAGCTCTTCTCTAACTTGAATTGTATTCTGTGGATGGACTGACCTCAAAACACCAATTTAAGCACACAGGCCTTCTAAAGCATAACATCTTCTCTGTAAAACATCAGGAATATTTTGGCACCAACTCCAGCATGTCAAGTAATCCTCTTCAAAAAGCTTAATGACCAAAGATGATTCACTACTCACAAACAACAGCATCAGTAAATACTAGAAATTAAGTAGTACTTCAATGAAGGGGCAAGTATAGCCCAGGCTTCAATAGCAATATTTCTCAGGAATATTTATGGATCCTGCAGATGTGTTCACTGGCCTGTAAAGGAGCAGACACTTGTCTTGAGTTTTAAAGCGTGGTAGGCAGACTCTCTTGATCAGTATAAAAGGTGGTGAACAGGGAGAAGAATTTGACCATTAAACTGCACCTAGTTATTTTCAACCCTTAACATAAGACTTTTTAAAAGACATAACCTTACACAGGAATTCAGTGAGACCTATATAGCACAGAGAAAATACAATTTCAAATGCAAAATATATAGTTAAGGCAAAGCCTAACCAACAGAATGTAATGACACTTTCTTTAAAGTATCAGTTTGCATGCCAAAACAGTGTTGCTCTTCTAGTGGTTAACTTCAAAAAATGTTCTTACTGACAATATCTCTTCTACAATGCAACCAAGATCTCTCAAGTAGTAGCTAGAAAAGATGATTCTCAATGATTTATTAATAATTTAATTACAAATTAATTAATCACACACACAATTTCAAGAGTCAAAAGGCACAAGCTGTGTAAGCTGTGGAATGGTTGAATGTAATGATTTAAAATTGGTCTTCATCTAGGAGGTCTTTTCCAGCCAAAATATTTCTGTGATTCGAAGCTGGGTATGACACCTAACTAGCCAGGAAGAGTATTTTCTGAAGGTACAGGAAAATTTAAAAGTTGGAAAGCTTCTAAAAAGCTTTTTCCCGCCCCCCCTTTTTTTAGTCATACCATCTTCTACATAATTTTACTGTGTTTTGCACACTCTTCAAGCTAAGAACTTGAAAAGCTGAGAAATTATACTTAAAGATAACTTCAAGAGTACAGAGAAGAACAATTTCCATTAATAATAACATATGGTTTCTTAGTATGTCTCTCACTGGTTTAATACACTCAGTTGGATAGACAAATCCTTGTGAAAAATAATAGTGATTTCCAACACAGTAATGCATGTTCTCCATTGTTTCAGAAAACAGACTGAAAAGCAACTGACATCATCATAGTGAAATAATCAAACATTCTGAAAGGCTGTTTTTTAGGAATCAATACATTTTTTGTGAAGAGTCACAGTTTGACTGCCTGTGTTTTTTTCTGCCTGGTACTCAAACCAGTTTTCAAACTATAAATTTGTTAGTTCTCTTTGTACTACATACAGACATACACTCAGGCAGGTAATGCAAGCAACGTTAATGATATCAAGCCAGTCATAAAAATTTCTAGCCAGTAACACTTCCCAGTAACAGTATCTACATTAAAAACATTTCCAGTTTCAGTAAATTAAAGCTGAAGTTTACAAGGGTGTCTGGACAAGAAATATCAAATGGAGGTCTAAAAGAAGAAACCTGTAAAGCTCCTGTAAAACTAGAAAATTCTTAGACTTGAAGTTTCATTTTCACAGTTTAACTTCGGCATATGACAATCTAATTGGTAGTGTGATTTAAAACTAATGCAGAACTGTATTTCCTGCTTCCAACACAAAACATGAGAAGGGAAAGATACATAATCCAGAAAAGACTCTTCAGTCAATATGTAATAACTGCATGCAACAGTATTACTACAGATATTTAATATTTTTTAAAAACTCTCCTTTTCACAGATTCAAATTAAATTGCAGTGTTAAGGAGGCTCTTACCACAAAACATAAATAAAACCTGATAAAGAGGTTTCATTCACCATTTTTGAAACAAAGCATTTTTCCTTACTTTTCCAGGTTTGGAGAGTCAGAAGATCATAAGATGTATACATCAATTATTTCTCACTACAACTCAACAGCTTTGAATAAACTAGTTTAATAGAGTTTAATAGACACTTAGTGTCAGTAATTGCAAAGCTTCTGTACCACCTATTATGGAAAAAGTATCACTGTTCAGATAAACAAAGTACCTATTCCATAATTTAGGAGAGGGTGTGCACTGACTAAGCATGGTCACTCCTAATAAACTTCCTTGCTCTGAAAAGAGAGATTTCATTTTGCATCAGCCATAAAAGCTTGGATTTCTAGTCTTTATGCTTCTCTAGTACTACACTGTCAAATCCGTATAATTAAACCACCAATTTTATTGAACAGGAAAATAGTAAATTCAGCTATACTTCATTGATTACTATAGTTTATCTAGCTGGTCTTAATATAATCATTGCACCCAGAGTATTTTTTTTTTTAGTTTAGGGAAATTTCAATGTAGCACACTCAAAACTGGGGAGCTGAAAATGACAGATGTTCATATTACAATTGTCCTGTCATATGAACCTGACCAAAAAAAAATACAGTAGGCAGAGTTATGGATGAGAGATAACAAACTGAACCACAGATAACTCTCGTGTCTTGTACTTTCCAAAACCACATCTGTTAAAACAAAACAAAACAAAACAAATCATGCTTGTGCCACAACAACAGAACTTTATCCTGAAGTCCTTGGCATCTTCTGCAATATCTTAATAAACCTGCCTACTTAGCAAAACTTTTAAATAATCCATGAGATAAATGCTATCTAAGGCTCTCTGAAAGAGAGACAGATCTTAATAGGACCTAAAAAATAACTGAAAAAGCAAGAAACATACAGGACTGGAAGATATCTTAAAGCTACTAACTGATACATGTATACAAACAGAAATCATTTGATGGCCAGAAGTTTTAGGACTTACATTTGAGCATATGAGACCCCTACAAATACAGTACAAAAGGGAGACCCTGGTGAAAATCCCACTTCTCTCACCTTTAGTGGCTAGGGAAGAAAATATTTGTGATCTTCCCAAACAGCTATCTATCTAAGTCAATGTGAATTTCTTAAATTAGAATGCTTCACTGAACTCTGTCCTATGTCAAAGTGGACACATCGTAGAAGATATTTCCATTTAAATTAACTTCAATTTAAAATAACAGAACTTAGTTGTTTCAGCTTTATAACACTGTAGTGTTTGTAATATAAAACACTTTAATTACATTCTACAATTGCAGTTCTAGTACACTTTGATTTGAATTTTCCCCACAAATACCACTACGTTGTTTTCAAAAGTCAGATTAAGAACTTTTACTGATTTAAGATTTCCAAAAACCAGAGATGTTGTACACTGTTTCTGTTTTGCTTTGGAGCAGAGTCTCATCAAAAACTGTACATTTCATACAGAGAGAAAGTCCTCACTAGATCATGTAACTGCTAAAACTTAATTTAAGTAAGAAAACAAGACAACACATTAATACATGCTAATCAATCTTACCCCAAAAGCCAAGAAAATAAAAGATCCTGGTAGAATTATCTGTTTCTGTTATATTGAAATGTGTAAGTTGTTAACATCTTCCAATCAGCCAAAACATTTCTCAGGATCTAGTTTAGCAATGTATTTTGAAAGTCAGTATTCCCAAATTGTTTATAAATACTTTTAATCAAGCACTGCAATATCACAAAACAAACCATTAAATTCACTGCAAATCAACAACAAATGTTCCCTCAGAAATCAAGTTTTCTCCCACAAACCTACCCAACTCACTGACATCAAAAATACTTCTCTTTATGTTTTGCAGCATGAGAACAGGACCATCTAGTCACTGTCACATTCTTGCAAAGCTCCAGCCTCATTCATACTTCACTTAACCAATATCTTCTGTCAATGCTCCAAAGAAACAGGACAAGAAAGATTTTTATTTCCCTGTACTCCCTGAGTATTCTTTCATAATGTGGCTTCTTCGCCGGCTTATGAGAACTAGTTAAATAGCTAATTGCAAAATTGTGGGGAAGGGTGGGAAAAAATAGGGATGAGCAAGTCTTTACTACTGAAAAGTGACTGCACTTTTCTAAAAAGCTGATATTTAAACTGACATCAGAGAAATGCAGAAATCTAAGTCTCAGTGTAAGAGCAGCTTGGTTTAGGTTTAGCTAAGCCTGTTTTCAACTTCACTTACTAAAGTATTTACATGGCCTTTCCAGAAAGTATATTCTAATTATGTCATATTACAAGCTCTTACTTACAAAAGCGAGGAGTCAATGAAGTTGACAAATAAAAAAAAAAATTCTAAAAACTCCATCAATATGTGAAAGAAAATAGTTACCAATTTAGGCTGTTAGCAATACTTGTTCAAAGAAATGACTGGTGAAACCTGAGAAAGGATAAATGCACTGCTACTGCTTATCTACTAATTTATGTACAGCAACTATTTTTTCCACATTTATATAAATAAGTCACACCTTTCAATATGAGAATGTTAGTCATCAACTGACCAAAACTAAAAAATTTGCATTTTCCCATTTGTGAACTTTATTTCTACAAGCTGCAGATATAATTCAATTGATTAAATAAAAATCCACGTGCATCCTGTATCTAAATCTCTAAATTCTAAGCTGATGAGCTAATTTAAAATAAGTATGTCTTAGGCCAGGGACACAGTTCCAAGTTCTAGGCTGCACAGTTAACTGTGTTATGGGTGTATGAGGAATGCCCAAGAACTCCTTCATGAACATTCAATTAGTCCTCACAGGGTCACACCACAAAAATGCACACTGAATGCAAAATACAAAAATGCACCTTCCATTCCTGGCAATTCACAGATGTTCCTCTTCATCCTTTATGTACTTTATTCTCCAGGTACCTCATTCTACCCAACTCCATCTCTTTAAGAGTAGAGGTTTGAACCTCACTACTGTGGAAGTCTCATTGCAGCTCTCAATTTTACTGAGGCTTTAATACAAAATTGTTGATTAGAATTTAGACAGCGCTACTGTCCCAGCTGTTGCTAACGTAAAGGTGAACTGTGGCCCATATGCTACAAATGTATGGATAATCATAATTGAACATGCAGGTAATCAAATTAATGAATCAAGTGAAGACTAGATTAGTGAGTCATGCTTAATTTTTTAATAGAATTTACACAACTGGATGCTGAGTGCTTTATTTTCATAACCTGTTGAACCACAATAATTTGCAATTACATTTTCCCTTTTTCTAGGAAGGGAGTGGATTTTAAAATACAGTAAGTTATATCTGAAGTGCCATAAAGGATCACAGAACATTTTGAGTTGGAAGACCCACCAGGGTCATCATTAAACTCATAAATGATGGTCCACATGGTGATCAAATCCCCAGCCTTGATGTTATTAGCAGCATGCTCTAACCAGCTGATCTAAATTTTACTTATCTTGAAAAAAATATTAAATCCTCATAAAATTGAATTATTATCATTGTATCTTCTAATTACTTCAAATCTAATAATTTTAAAATATCCAAAATAAGCGTGCTATGTTTTTCAGTTCACTCTCTCATAAAACAAAAACAATTACAGCTGTTTACCAATCATAAATCACCAATGAATGAAAATAAGTACATACAAACTAAGATGTAAACCATAGCACTGCTAGAAATATGTATTTGTAGGGCAGTACTTTTGAGGGAAGACTAAAGCTGATCTTTGCAGTCTTCCCTGAGATGCAGTGGATAACAAGCAACTTTTAGAACGATAGCTCAGTCTTTCTACTGTAAAACATTATTTCTCAAGTCATAAGCCCATTTTGGAGTTTTTTCTCAATTCTCTGCAGTTTTGCTAGAATCCATTTGCTTTTTTTTCTCCAAACTGAAAGTTATTTTTGTGCAAAGGAGACAGAAGTTACACATTTTTGGGGGAATATTCTAACAATTCAGAAACATAAAAAATAAGGGATGATACCCTTCTAACTTCACTCACATGTAATCTGAAGAGAAATCAGAAGTATCTCAAATAGATCAGGCCTCAAATACCTTAGACTTGCATCAAGACTGACATATACACACACTAAAGTAAGAATAAGGAGTAGCTAATAGTCTTTCTTTCTTATTTTGGATGCCAAGGCAGCTATACAGGCAGGCACATGAACCATTAGTAGCCACTTGTCCAGGCCATAAAACTACTGAGTTTTTGACCTGTTCCCCAACAGAGTAACTGCTAATTTACCATTCTCTGTTTGGTAACAGGTTGTTTACATTCGGAAAAAATAAACCCTTCACACTAAATTCCCAGGATATCATTGTAGAACACACCTCAACTCACAATCTCTTTTTCTCTTTAACAGTTGCCATGGGAGACCATAAATTAGAGCCTGCAGAACCACAAGTGGCCTTCCCAGGCCAAATGTTTGACATTATTGTCTGCCCACTTTGGCACACATGATAATACTAGTTGAGATACAAATATATACTGACAGTAGTAGTCTGTATAGTACTGAACTCCTACCTCACATAATCCAACATTCACTTACATTTGTGTCTTCCAGGTTCATATTACAAGGAACTTGAGCTCACCTCACTGCTAATTATTACTGCTATTTACTCACAACAAACATCCTCTTCTATGTTTTCTAAGACACTAACTTGTCAGGTAGGTACTTCTTATTTCTGAAAGATTTTAAGGTGAATTCTCAAAGACAACTCTGCTTTTTCAGTGGACAAGTATCTGAGTTAAACGCAAACAAATGCATAAGCATTTTACACAGGTGTTTATATATATATATATATATATAAAAATCTTTCAAGTGATCTCGTGCTAATTAACACACCACTGATAAGTGTATTAGCAAGCTAAATGACTGCTGAATTTATTAAACTATTTTCAGAGTTCAGATGGTTACTCCAAAGCAATCACAACTAGGAGCCCATCACCACATTTCAGCAATGAGCACACCAGACCACAACCCACTCCCACCTGATTCCCCACAAATAAACATCTCTAACTTAATAAGATTCATGAAACTCTTAACAATGATTACGAAAAAAAACCAAATTAACCACAGAACAATACTACGTAGCTACAGTTGGATCACAAAGCTGTTGTTAGCCTTAATGGCAAATCTAGCCTAAAAAATGATCATGTATTATCTAAAGAAAAAAGAGCTATTTTGTAATTTGTGCACCCACTATTTACAACTATAATAGAGTTCAATAAATAAATATTTTATTATATGTGAATACCCTAACATTAAGGTCCTTGTTATTTCTTATTTAAGCAAGCAAATATGTTGATACCAATTTTAAGTAATCATACCTGTGTAAACTCACTGAAGATAAACCATTTCCAAAAGTATAATTTTAAAGCATTAGTAATGAACCTGCATGTAACTTGATTCACAGAATATTTATAAACCATAATCATGCACATAAAACTAAACTGAATTCATCCTATCAAGGTAACTGGCATTTTGGAAATAAAACCTCTATGTTCTGTACAGCAAGTTTAAAGTCTTTCGTAACTGATGCTGTTTCTATAGGGTCACCTTTAAAATTGAAGTATGTCCATTTTCCAATTTTTGTTTGATTAATTACAAAATAGCATAAGGTTCACCATAAAACTGATGTTTCTGCTTAAAATAATAATCTGCTACATCTGTTACAAGCTTTATGATATCTCCTATCAGAATTTCAAAATTTGTGTATTTTACAATGAGGATTTCACCCATTTTATTCATCCTTCCCAGAATACTTGTTACAATTTACATCTGTATCATTAACTGGGTGCAGGTGGTAGACCTTAAATGTTTTTGTTTCAGACAAATACTGTTCTCTCCCAAATTTTATATAGGGCTACATGGAGTGTCAGCCACACTTGGGCAAGCTGATTCGTCCAAGTAGATTACATTCTCTAGTTAGCTGTGCATCAGCTGACTTTCAATAATTGTACACAATACCCATGAAAAATGGAAATTAATCCAACCTTCCTTAGACAGCATTTAAATAGGTTTAAATTGACCCAAGTTATGTGCAATTGACACATGCTACATATACACAATTGAACATTCACAGTAACTGAGCATGCAATAATTTCAGATTATCAGGACTTGTGCTGAATTCTCAGAAGTCCACCTACAGAGTTTTTTATAAAACTTCACTGAATAATTGTTTAGCAAGACATGATTAGGAATTTGCTTAACACCATGACATCATATGTCTAATTTGTGTCTAGAAAAAACATTTGTCAGGAATACAGACAAACATTCACCAACACAAGAGAGAATTCCTATTCTGAAGTCTACTAATTCAATGCAAGCATTTAGTACCCCACAAAATTAAATAAATGGTTCTCATTATTCTTTCTTCAGGTTGCAGGCTAAAATTATAGTATGATGTGAAATCTGAGAATGTTTACTTTCCAGTAGTATGACGGCTTGTTCATATAATGATATTTAGTGAATTACAGACAAAACTGTCTTTAAACCATTCCATTTTTATTTCAATTCCTCAAATATTTTAATTATATTTTCCATGGTAAAAATAAATTATCTGTTTTCGCAAATGACATGACTAAATTTTACATCATGCCAGATAGAATGCCAGAGGGAATTATTCCAGTAAGTAAATATGCAGAGTCATAACTCTAAATAATCTTTTATAACAGTGACTGTAGAGTGCACAGTGTGTACCTACAACTCTCTAAGCCATTAGTCACTAACTTATCACCAGAAAAGTTCACCTACAACTTTGCTTCAGTGTATGTCAGAACTAAGCAGCACCTGTTTGACATGTAAGTCTGGGAAATCTTCAGAGTAGGAAAGTTGAGTCATACACATGCTTTGGACATACCTAACATAGAAAATTGATTACTTGGCACTAGTACTAGCCACTGCCTCCAACACTTCATTTAAAATCTCAGGAGGACAAAGACTGAACATTTACTTGAGGTATCAGATCCTGAAATCTTCCTCAGCAGCAGGACATTCAAACATGCATTTGTAACTATTATTATTATTGTTGTTGTTGTTGTTGCTGTTCTTAGTGTCTTTGACTGGCTCTATATTTTATGGGGAGGTGACCATTCTCTTATCCTTCTGCTGAAGAAGTACTACATCACAGTGCAAAGAAAATTAATTAGAACAGGGAAAAACCTGAAGGAGAGAGTATTATTTTCAAATAAAGGGATTCAAATTGAACCCCAGGATGTAAAAATCTCTCCAGTGTTTTCTATCCACTAACCAATATGGATCCCTTACTTTGCACCACAGGAGCTGAGTTCCATTTTGTATCTCACATATTTCAAACTTTTGACTGACATTCAAGGGCTAACCTTTTCAACAACAATATCACAACAGAGTCCCTTTTTGATCTCGCTCCAATTCCTTCCTAGGATGCAGAAATCAAGATTGAAAATTTTACTTATTAAACTCTAACAGCTATTTTACAAGACAATGCTTAGAAATGAATCACACTACATGCATACCAGTATGTTAAAATTCTTATTAAAAATGTTAGAGGCATGACTTTAAAAAAACCCTCTAAAGCACTCAGCACTGAAAAGCTGATATCAACAAATACTAAAACGTTATTTTTTCTGAGTATCAATTCAAAGGTTTCTAGACTTTTACAGGAAATCCCACACCCCCAGGCTGAAAGTCTTTGCAAAGTCAATCAAAAATTAATAAATGTCCCTTGCCTCCAAGAATTCTGACACAGTCCTTGGATTATGTAACTGTGTAACACTTCTCTGCCATCCCCAGGCCCAGTCTTCCTCCAGCTTACAGGAGCGATCTGCTCTAGAAATTAATCAGAGGCTATTCGTAAGGCTGTAAGGTCTGTTGTACACATGACACTTCAAGTCCAAGTAAAAACAAAGAAAATAGGAAGGGAAAGAGGCTTCAGATCAGATAACAGGAAACAGAAAAACACCACTCTTGGGAATCTCATTCTATTTTCATTACCAATGGTAAATATTTCTGTGTTCCTTTCATCCAGCAGGATCCAAAGCTTATTTGAACAAGCACTGATTAATCATATTTGTAACCAAAATGAACAAAATCTGTTCCACAATTACCACACAAATCAAGACGCAAAAAAGCCCCCCCAAACCAGTTAATTTAAAATTAAGGTTCTACACTTGTTCCATTTAGACTCCCAAAATAAAGACTAACTTCTTCATCTCAGTACTCAACTTATGTGGTTACATACTACTCTCAAAAATATTTTAGAAAAAGCATTTGTGGAGCTTAATAGTGGAATTACATTTTTCCAGTGCAGACCACAGAAAAGCCTATGAGGAAATTAAGACTTCTGTCTCTGGTGCAGGGCTTCATGACACAAAACAATTCAGGCAATACGCTACACTCTGAACACCAATGTTTAATCTTAAAAGACAGGACAGAAAGCAATCCCAAGAGTTTATCCCCTTCCCCAAGGCAGAATCAACAATATTTAAGGCAAATACTTGGAGACATTAATATAATCTGTTGTATTAAAAACAAAACAAAACAAAACAAAACAAAACAAAAAAAAAACCCTAAAAAAACCTAAAAAACAATTCAACTTATTTTACACAATCAATGAAATAGAGATCCTGTTGTCAACAAAAAAGGGATGACACACTTAAGAGTACCACAATGCATTCACAAAGGGGGCATATGTACCTATACAAGTAATCTAAACTACAGAATTTCCTATCATTTGCTGTTATAAGAAGCAGTCCAAATCTCTGAGCTTTTTTTTTCCCTAAGTAATTTTCTCAGGGAAAAAAAACCAAAAAGGACAACCCAAAGACTGAATTCCTCCATGTGAAATAATGCTTCTTTGCGCAGGCAATCCATTTTCTGTACTTCTGGCTTCTTAGGCAATTTCTTTTCCTTCCCCTCTCTCTGGCCTCTCTCAGAACACATTTCCCATCCATTCTCATCCCTGAACTGCTTTCCTTGACTGTACAAGCAAATCCACAGTATCTTTTTGACTTGGCTTCTTGATAAGGCTGTTTCACAGCTCTTCCTTTATCTTTCTTAAGGGCATTTGTATCTGCCCCACGAGCTCCTTTATCCAGTCACTACAGTTCAGTCATTATTTCAGTGACTGAAGAATAGAATGAACCTGGGTTGGAAGGAACCTTGAAGGTCATCCTCCCTGCCATGGGCAAATACACCTTCCAGTAACCTCATCCAACCTGGCCTTGATCACTTCTAGGGATGGTGCAGCTACAGTTTCTCTGGCTGACACATTAAGTGTCTCACCACTCTCACAGCAAGAAATTCCTTCCTAAGACCTCATCAAAACCTTCCCTCTTGTCATCTTAAAGCCATTCCCTGCTGTCCTAGCACAACATCCCTTGTAAAAGATCCCTCTCCAGTTTTCACATAATGCCATACTTGGGTACTGAAAGGTGCTATGAAGTCCCTCCCTAGAGCCTTCTTTTCCTCAAGCTGAACAAGCCCAGTTCCCTCAGACTGCCTTCATAGGAGATGTGCTGATCATCTTAAGGAGTGGCCCTGCTCCTTAAGAACTGTAAAGCTCTTGCCTTCTTTCCCCCAGTTCCTACCTTTTAACTCCAGTCCCTCCCCATCTGTGCAAGTCCAGTTCACTGCTTTCCTTCTCTATATGCTCACCCTTCCATCCATCTGCAATTTCACTTTTTTATTAATGTGCATTAATAATTAATAATAATTATTAATAATAATTAACAGCTCAAATTAATCTGTATTGTGGATAAGCAACTAAGAGTTTGTACATCTATCTCACTGCTTAGAGCTTTTCAGGAAAGGTCTGCTGTGCACACAATTTTTCAGCAATAGCGCCTACAATCAGCACCTAATTTTTTTAGACACTAATAATTTGCCCAATTTTTTGAAACCTTTTCAAACAGCAATAAAATGCACATCCTTAATGTAAAAGGTTTCACAATGAAATTCTAAACTCTTTTTCTCAAAGACCAGCAGTGATCCAATAGCTTGAAGAAAAGATCAGGAATGATTTTTAAACATTTTTTCCTCTAGCATAAGCCTCAGAAGCCAGTGAACTATGTTCACTTTAAACAATATTCAGCGAATAAGTCTATAAAGCGCATTCACTCAAGATGGAAGATTTTGGCCCAAAGACTGAAATTCAGCAAAGTGAGAAGTAAAATCATTGCCTTTATATAATACATCAGTAATCAGGAAATTGAGAGGAGAACCAGCCCTACCCACATGCAAGGAGAAAAACATTCATTCTTAAAGTCAGCTAGTAACTCTGTTAAGCAATGCTTCAAATCCTTGTAACTGCCAAATTTTAACAGGATAAATGAAGTTGCACTATGCTACAGGTTATGCCTCAACAGGAGTTTTTAGAAGAAACTGCCAGGAAGAGCCAATCATTACTGAGCATACTAGCAGAAAAAAAATCCATTTTCCATTATTTCAGAAGAAGGAAAAAAAATAGGAAATATAGCATCCACACAGTAAAAAGCAATTACATGACCTTAGTTTTAACAGAAACTTAACTAACATATCACCAAGCAGATTTTAAATTTTCCCTTCAGAAAAAAATAAAACCACAAAGTTAAAAGAAAAAAAATGAAAGATTTTAGATCTTCACAAAGAATTCCCCAGAAGTTCTCACCACAGTCTCATTATAATCACATCAAAATTTTCCAGCTTTTAGACTACAAAAAGCAGGTTCCAGACTATTCCAGACTACAGCAATTTTTTTAAGTTAGTGGCTGTACACTGCATGTGGTGAGGGGCCCTCTAAATTCTTCTCCTATCCTCAATATCCAGAAAGCATATCTGAAGAAAAAGAGAAGACAACACATCTCAATAGAAAATAACATGAAAGAAATGTGGACAGTCTTATTAAGTCATAAGACTTGAAAATAAAATTTCAGAGACAGAGTATTTGCAACTTCATCCTTTCTGAGGTCAGCACAGAGGAAAGACTAAGTTCAAATATGAGAGATAGAGATTGCGTTATCACAGACATATGTTTATTATTCAGTGAGCTCGAAGGAAAAAAAAGTAAAAAAGGTTAGTAAGTACTACAAAAAAAAAGCATTGTCCTAAGAAATGTCACAATTTTGGTTGCTCTTATCTATATTTTAGCTCGTCGTGCATTGTGACAGTCATTGATTAAATGATCATATACTATTTCTTGTTACTCACAGGATCACTGCCCCATATATATGGCATATGACATATATATGTCATGAAACACATTTAGAAAGTAAAAGGATGTGCCTCACAGGGAACACAACACTTTCTTACTAAAGAATTGGAATAAAACACTGTTAATAAAACCAACTCACTGAGAAGTTTCATGTTCAATGAAGACATCTTTTGCCAAAAACCTGACACTTATGAAGATCTACTCTTCTCAAAAAAATCAAAACCAAAACCAGAAAAACCCAAACAAACTAACAAAAAATCTCCACAAATATACTCTCATGGAAAATCTTCACAAGTAAAGACACAAAGGAAAGAAGTTAATAAGACTACAGTGCTACTTATTCTGCCTGTTCCATAATGTACTCACAGTTCCTGAGCCATGCTTCAAGCATGATACAAAAAGCCATAGGGGAAGAAAAAAGTTCAAGAACTTCTGTGCTTGATACAATTATACATTTGGGCCTGGACTTCCTACATCCTCGAAGGAATTTTCTGCCTCGGAACACTGTTACTACACCTCAGAACAGCCTTGCTTCTCTAGAAAACTTAGAAAAGCCTGACAACTGACTTGACATCGCAGTGGTCTGACCACTGGGTGCAGAGGTAGGCATTCAAGCACTCTATACCAAGAACAATAATTATCAGATCAAAAGACAGAGCTTTATCCCCAAGAGTCCCAATCCAATGCTTAGGATACTTCACAACAGTAACTAGTAATGCTAGATAGTAACAGTAACATTGTGTATTTTTGTGTTCAATATTGTAGCCACAATATTTAATTGGGGGATTTCAGTTACTATCTATTCCGGTACTCTCTTCTCCCTAATAAACTTTAACACATAGAAGGTGATCATTTTCTAGGTTCTCAGGACAGGAAATCTGGTTTTTTTTTCAATTGCTGGCATGATCAAAAGAGTTGAAATTTAATAGACATTGAGGCCTTCAGTGAAAACCCATTCTATACTTCTTAGGGCTTCAGGAGGAGAAATGATGAGCCTAACAGACTAAAGTAACACACATGACCACAAATAAGGCCAACAAACCAATGTTATGAACTTCCTAAGTACTGTAAAGTAACTTCAAAAATCTGAAGAGCAAAGCATGTCACAATAGATAAGATTTATAAGCTTTTAAAATTCACTATTTTTATTCTGTGTCAGTATTTCATCTGTAACATTGAAAAAATATTTTACAGATGTGCAAAAACAAAGCCCTCTGTTGTCTGCAAAGCACCTTGACATAACTCTGCAAATTAAAATATGAAAACATTTCAGCCTTCTTGAAGGACTGAGATATACACAGCAGGTAACAAGGCAGCAGGCTACACACTGAATGATAAGAATATAAACTAGGTTGTAAGAGTGTAGTGGTCAGCTGGCATTTCCCAAGCACTGCACAAGGCATTGAACTGGGGCTGCGAGGGTAGGGTTGAATGGTGGTAGGGCTGTGGTGCAGTTAAAGGCCCAGCTCTTCAGTTTGCTGTTTCCTTATTTTGCAGTCTTGGGCTTTCTGATACTGCTCCTCTAAAATGCAGTGCATGTCTACAGATACACACTGCTACAAAACCCGAAGTGCTTCAAATCAAACCACACCAATAAAATGAAAAATTTAATTATCTACTCACAGAAAAAGAACTTGAAATCTCTGATTATTTACATTTAGAACAGATACAAATTCTGTTCTACAAAATCAAACAGATACAAAAAACCAAAAAATTGACTTTTTCTAGAATTTTTTATGACTTCAACATGCAACCTGGTGTTGGATATTTATATTCTTTATAAGTTATTTGTGTAGACCAGGTAATCACCCTAAAATACAGTATCAGCTGTATCAACATCACCTGTATCAACATCAACAACTATGTTCAATCTGACTGGAATCCCTTTTAGTTTCTACATACAGCTGGGCCTAAATCCTTTCTTCCCTGCCTTTTGCTGGGGAGATTTGCCACGGTTAACATTAGAGACAGGAAGTAAAACACAAATAACAGGTCCTGTACAATCTCCTCGAATGCAATTTCCTTACTCTTGGAGTGTCATACATGTCAGTGTAAAGCACTTCTATCACAGCTACTTTGGGGGTCAGGATCAGCTACTAAGAAGTATGGTTGCAAAACAAAGAAAATAAAAACACAGACGTAGATGATTTATATTAAGGACTTTGCAATTGTTAAACACTTCCTTTTTTATTACTAAAAGGGATCATTATTGCACAGAGTTATTAGCAACAATACACAGGTATAACCAATTTCAAGCATTTCCTTGCAGGTATCTCTCTGCAACTGAGTGTTCATTACAACTCATGTTTCAAAATCAGAAGCTAACCTGAAATACTAATTAAGGCAAATGAAAAACAACATCAAAAATAACTGGTATGATACTGAAATGGCCATTCTTTTAAATGTTAAATATTCTTATTGTTTTGTGATGCCAAATAGCCACCCTAATGCTGGATGACCCACCTCACACCTATCAGTCAACAAATTCTAAAGTTACCACTACTCATATTTTTCTGAATAAGTATGCCCTTACATTCATGAGTATTACACACTCCTCTAACACAATTTCTAGAAATCATAAAGTTGTGAATTTGAAGACTTGATTTCCTTCCTAGGTCTAGATATTCAGGATAGAAGTACATATTTTACTATCTAGTTACAGCAATTATCAAGAAACTTCATGTGCCTTGTATCATTTTTATTAAATATTAATATAAATTTGATATAGTCAGTTTAACACTTTGTAATAAAATAGACATGACAGCCCAGTTGCCACTGAACATATGAAAACAGGAATAAGATCTCTAGCTCAAATCAATTCATATTTTTCTTCTAGCATCCTCCAAAATATAGTTTATTTATCTTGTAGAGGACTATATACATGAAACACTTAGGATTAAAGCTATACTACCTTAATAATCACACTAACACAATGACACAAACAAAAAGATTCTGTCCTAAGGAAATTACTATCTATGGCCTTGATTCTGCAAGAAAAGTTGCATGAGCATTTATGTACATGCAGTCTCAAGCATAATGTTTCACAGGATACCTGTGCTCTTATGTAAGAAGCATGTATGTATAAGGATCTTCAAAAGGATTAAGGTATACAATTTTGCTCCTCTGATGCTGTCTGTTGCTTCCAAGTCAAAACTTAAACATTGCAAATTAAAAAAAAATATATACATTATTTTGCTGGCATGCCTTTTCCTTGTCTTGATTTTTAAAAAGTATAAAATCAGCTTGAATCAACAGCAAAAGACTTCAGGAAGAGATTTTTGTTGGAATAACTATAAGTAAAATATTCAAGAAGTTGAGAGGAAAAAAACAACCTGTACAGAGAAAGCAAATTTAAAATGTACAAAGTAGGCAAAAATACAAAATAAAATGTAGACAAAAGTAGTCTCCTCTTTTTGATATAATAATAGCTACAACTAACATCTTGAGAATCATTAATTTTGTATTTCTATAACATCAATAAAATAAACACATTGTCATTCAGCAGATAGCTGTTGTGATAAACAGTGGACCAGTAGAAGCTCCTAATATCAGGGAAAAAGTAGTATGAAAGTGCCATAGGCCTGTTTCACACACACACTCTTAAATATGCTAAAAACATGCAACCCAAAACAAAAATAAGTCCTCTTATAAATATTTCAACTTTAAATATTTCGGTAAAATTACATAAATTGTGATCAAGCAACTAATTCAAGATTATGGCTCATAAGAACAACCCCAAAAAACTAATTACAAATAAAAATAGACAACATCTTATATTTCTCTTTATAAATATATGTATTTTTCACGCCAGAAAACTGCATCCGTTCTGGTTAAAAAAANNAAAAAAAAAAAAAAAGGAGAGGGTGCTGTAAACACAACTACACAACCCTGGCAAGATAAACTTGACAGGAACTGTGTAACTACAGTAGCTCATTTCCTGCTCATATCTAGAATATTTAAAGCAAACCTCCTTAAATGAAAAATCAGTCAGAAAAGTTCACTACTGTTAGCTTAACAAACACGTTCTTCTTAGAAGGGCAGCTGCCTGAAACTGAGACGAAAGAAACGCTAGGGCTGTAATGTCGCTTACTGATGATGAAAACTACCCAAGAACTACAACTACTTCTGCACAGTCCTTTCTTTCCTGTGAAGCACAGTTACACTCGCTCTCCATGCGTGCTACAGGGCAAAAGCAAACAGCAATTCCGCTGTTACACACCGAGGTGGGGACAATTAGAGACGACTAGTGGCACCCTCTGTATTTCACGAAGTTTAAAAATAAAAAGCTTTTTTTTTTCGAACTGTAAATGGTTCCTCTCCACGCACGTAGGCCTGAGGCCCTGTTGCAAACAGTGTCTAACAGGACCAGGCAGCACAAAGACAGGAATGGGAGATTAGTGGGAGGAAGGGAGGCCGGGATTGGGGCTCAGCAGGATCTTCTGGCTTTTTAAAATTCAAACTGCTCCCTGACCAATACAAATCACGGACACGCTACTGACTACTACACGGATTTACAGCATTAAAAACATGCCTTCTACGTGACAGCTATATTAACTTCACCCTTTTAAACATGTATCAGGGCACGCAGGAGGCAGGATAGCAGAGTTTTATTTACAAGACTCTGAACACAATGAACCAGAAAGTTTCTCTATTAGATATACTGACCGTGAATTATAACAAGAAATCTACAACAAATTATAACAACTAAAAAACCTGATGAAAATTTAATAAATTATGTAATATCATCAATCGTTTTCCACTAACAAAATTCCTTTCTACAAAGATGAAAACTTTGTATCTTAAAATTTCCTACAACTATGTAGTTTCTGTAGAAGTATTTTTATTAGTTCACAGGGTGTTAGTTTAAATGTGCCTGAGTTTTTAGCAACACTTACAATTCTATTACTTTTACGTCCAAGATTTACTTTACTGTAAATCAGCTACCATTTATTTATAAACGGTCATTTTCAAAACACATTTGACCTGTAAAAATGACACCTAATTACACAGTCAAACATCATGGACACAAACAGCCAATAACAACCTCGGGATCTCAAAGTGATATAGCCTGACCAGAAAAATCGAAACTTTCAAAGCATTCCTCACATTTCACTTAAATAAATTTACATTTGATTCTCAAGTACTTTGGCTAAAATTCTCTTCATCTTGGTCTCTTAAATGACATAAATGCAGCACTTTAAACACGATCCCTTGCCTGTTTTCTGTCTGTTAGAAGGAGAAAATGGTATTTCTTCTCTTAACATATATTCCTGTAATGTATACAGCACACAGACACCAAAATTGCGTGGAGAATCTGATACAATATGCTTGTCTATCTGTATTTCCTGGGTCTGCAGGTGTCCGTGTTGTGTCAATCATCCTTCAAGCACTATTTTATGCTATAAATATACTAAGTCATTAACATACTAATCAATAATGTTATTTAGAAATTAAACGTCTGCAGATTATAAAACCAAAAGCACTTAAAACTTTTTAATGTTCATAACACACTTGGAAGAATAAGGTAATATAATAGCAAAGAGAAGTGGCATTTTTGTTACTGAGTATTTACATTGTCTCTCCTCCCCTATCCTCCACTTACTCCTGGCCCACTTCAGAGGGCTGTCTGAGCTGGGACCCTCCTTCCTTGCCCTAGCTGAAGTTGTAAATATGGCAAAGGATCAGTGCACATTTACGACTAATTGTATTGTTTCCTTCTCCTGCTGCTGCTCTTTTCGGGTTGAGGCCTGTCACTGAGCAGCCGCTTCGCCTTTCTAATCCCCGAGCTAGAGTAAAGGCGCTGGCCGGCGGGCCTGCGCCCTCCGCCGGGCCTGGGCCTCCCGGCAGCCCGGCTCGAACCAACCTCCTCCGCCAGACCCGGCCGAGCAGGAAGGGGGGCTGTGAAATAATCACCTCCGGTTGCCACTTACTCCCCTCTACCCCGGATAACAGCTAATCCCCTCTGCTCCCGGCAGTGCTGGGCCGCTGGGCTGAGAGGCCCGGCCCGCTGCCGGAGAGGGCAGGGAGGGGAAGGGGAGACAAGGAGGGGGGATTACCTGAGCAAATCGGAGTCTGAATCCAACGAGAATCCGAGAGAGGGGGAGAGAAATCCGCCCCCCTCCCTCCTCAGAGGAGCCGCCGCCGCCGCTGGGCCGCCGCCGCCGCCGCGGAGCAGGAGGAGGAGGGGAGATAATATAACAACAATAATCCGGGCCGGGAGGGGGGCTGGCTCCTCTTCCGTCTCCTCCTCAGTGCAGCGAACATGTAGAGCCGGGGGGTGTGCGGCCGAGGCAAATCCCTTCCCCCCGAGCCTGCTTCACAACATCAACACGGGCCGGGCCGCGCCGCGCCGAACCGGTTCCGAGCCGCGCTCCAAGCCGGAGAGAGCGGAGGGTGGCCGAGGGGCAGCGCTGCCAAGGGGCCGCCACCGCCGCCGCTCCCTCCGAGAGTGCGAGCGCAGGAGGGCGGGGAGGGGCGGCCTGGGCACGGTGAGTCGGTACCGAGCGGGGGGGCAGGGGGAGAGAAGGGCGAGGAGAAGGAGGGGGAAGGATCCTGTGTGTGTCTCTCTCGCTCCCTCTCAGAACAAAATGCCGACCGGAAGTGCAGCGGCAGGAATGACTCCCTCCACCGGCGCCAAACACCAGCAACCTCCCCCTTCCCTCCGCTGCCTCCTCCTCGCCCGATCGCTCCTTCGCTCCACCAGCGCCGCTTCCGCTGCTGCAGCTGGCGGGGCTCCCTCGTCGGCAGAGCCTCCCCTGCGTAGCTCCTCTCCCTTCCACACCCCTCCGCCTGCTGCACGACTTTCTGGGTTTTTTCTTTTTTCCTTTTGTTTTTCCCCTCCCCCCTGCCTTTTGGTGCGCGGAACGAGACTGAAGTTTAACGCTTAAGCCTGCGCTGAGGATTTATGAAGAGGGAACCGTTGGAAAAAGAATACACATTTCGGTATTTATTTATGTCCTGCCTAAGCTTGGTGGGGAGGACGAGGAGCAGGACTGCAAAATGCTGCCTCGCAGAAGGCAGACCTGGAAAGGGGCCTTAAACCGAACCCTCAAAGGCTGGGACACTCGCTGGAGTTACTGTCGCCCTTTCTCTGTGGATGTGAGAGGCCGCGCCGCAGGAACGAAAAACCCGCTACTCAAAGCATCGCCGAGGCGAGGGATTTCCAGATGTACACACGGAACGGGAGTGGCCTTCAAAAACGGGCTTTTTGGACGAGCACTGGGGAAAATACGTTCAGGTGAAATGTCCTTCGCTGGAGGCTGAGGCTCCACCGCCATCAGATTACTGGAAATATTTTAATTGAGTGTCGTGAAGGAGTGTTTGGAGAAAGAGCATATCCTAATCTGAAAGGCTTTCTGGTGTTCCTCTGTACAGGTAAAACTGAATAATCGTAGCACAAGATAATAATGAAGAAGCATTTATATCCCATTAATTAACTCTTGTCTTTTAGTACTCACTTAATGTCGTTTTGCTGCTCAGTACCTGGACAAAAATCCTTTCATTTCTAGAGGAAGCACTGCTGCTCCGTCGACTTCAGGAATCAGCTGGACACAGCTGTAAATACCCTGTGACATATAAACACACCCTTTCAGCGCTGGATGAATGTTACTTGCACAAAGGGATACAATCTTACACCAGTGCACCTGAATCTCTCCAATGCTTAGGATCTTTCTGAATAGTACTCTGTCTTTAATATGGATTTCAAATGCCTCTCTCAAGCTTAAACTACTACAAAATTCGTAATTTTGGATGAATCAAAGTTTGGTTTATAAGTGTATGTGTTTTTGTTTAAAAGTACAGAAATGAAGATGGCACTGGAAAATACGGTAATTCAGTAGTGAAAATACTATTATCTAATGGCACATATTAAAAGAGACAGAGTAAACTGGGTTCTGAAAAAAATGTATTACAGACCTTTGTTCCAAGTCAATACAAAACATCCCAATCCTATAATCGTTTATGCATTCAGAATTTCAAGTTATCCATTTGAAATAAAGGGAAATAATTGGTGTTTTGTCTGAAGTCTTTGCACTTAATTTAATACATTGCAACTTTGTAACTCAAGGGAAAAACTATTTACCTTCTCTTGGAAATAAAATATAATTTAATGAACTACCTATCTGGAGTTCACGTACCATGTACATGTGTACTTATACATCAGTGAATTCTCTGGAAAATATACTTCTAAAATTACAAAGCTCAGGAATACTATTTCAGTCTACTTCTAACTAATTGTTACCAATTCATGTTGATAGAGTGTTACTGTGATTTTAGTAATCTATTTAAATACTTATTTTTTTCTCAGTTGGTGAATTCATATGTAAATAAAATACAGAACACTGAGATTTTAATTTTCAAATGCCAAATATGTTTTAGACTTTACAAACATCATGGTCAGGCACAACACCTATTTGATTATGGTTTCAGTGAGAATATCAGTAGACCATTTAATGCTTTTAAAATACCATTCAACTAAAAGAACTTTTAGAAATGGCTGTTTTACTTGAGTACTATGCTGTATTATCTGCACAAGAGGACAACTAATTTAAGCCATTAGTTCTTTCAGAAGATGGTGTGTATCAAGCAGGGGCAATCAGAATTTTATTTTCCTTAAGGGAAATTAAATACTTTTATTCCACTTTTTCAAATGAAAGATAGAATTCTTTGACTGCATTCAGGCAAGTGGTTCCTTGTATTCTGCTTCAAAAGCTCACTCATGGCAATCTATTTCAGAAGGGGAGGCTCACTATATTCCTAAAAACATTTTAGTATGCACAGGGTTCATGTCCTTATGCCTAATTTAACCCAAAAAGGGATAAATCAAGTATTTCAGATTACCTGATAACTATTGCAAAAGCCCTTAGACCTTATTTCTGTTTCAGGCCTTAGTCATGGGGTGGGGACAGCCCTAATCTGTATGGGAGGAGCTATGCAGCCATGCAACTATGACTGTAGCACACTAAGGAGCATTACTGCATGAACAAAGCTGGCCGCAGTGTGGAGAAGGGTAGAGCTCTCTGAATTGCCCTGACAAATCCACACCTATGTAGTCCAGAAAATGAACTGCAAGTTCCAGGGTAAAGCTTTAGAACTTAATCTTGCTCCCTTTGATGTCAAAAGCTAATGCATCTTTTGCCCAAAACAAACGACAGAGTTCCCATAAATTTAAGCTATTTATACAGTCTGTTACTCTCAGACTTCTTTCTTGTTCTTCAAAGTAAATCTTAATTCAAATAGCAGGAATTAAAGATCTTAATGCAGAGACTACTCAATCAATTTTCAACAAAATATATTGAAAGCTAGTAGGTACATCTCTTGCTGCTGTTTACAACTGCTGCTGCTGTGTACTGAGATAAGCTTTCAAAATGCATACAGTATTTGTGAGTACACTGCTGAAAGTAGAGAAGGGACCTCTTTGCCCTCTTCACTCTGGTGTTCATTTGCCTAACTGCTGCATGTTGTTATTCAACTTCATAAATTATGGACAGCATGTAATACTAGAGTAAAAATACACCTGGCACCAATGTTTTCTTAGATAAGATTGTTGTAATTTGACTTTTTTTCTGTAGAATGAGTGAAAAATGCATTGGTTTTTACCATTTTTGTCTCTTTAAGGGCCAGTATTACATTCAGGTACCTGTCATTTTAAGTTGTTATGAGAGGCAAAACACTGCATTCTGTTTACCTCTTAGTATATTAGGTGTGCATATTACCCATATTACAGTATATGTATTTCTAAGTAAATTTTTGAAATAATTAGAACATATCAGTAAAATAATTTTTTAAAAATTATGACTATATATTTGATATACTCTCTCAATTATTGAAAAGAACTTTCCTATAAAAGTGGGAACTTGTTATCTGAATAGAGTAACACAATCATTCGCTATCATCCTAAATTTAAGGGCTCAAATTATTTAGAATCTGGTGTTAAGGCTGTACCACACAATGGTTAGGAAGTATTTAATAATGTATGCTGTATAACAAGTAATACAAAGTTGCGTTCTTTGCATTGCCTTTAGTTCACAGGAACAAATAATAGCACACCATGTAACTAACTGACTGGGGAATATTCACTGTGAAAAGTAAGCAATCTAAATATGAAACTTTCAGTGGTACAGGTTAAATAAAAAGCCAAGGAAGCCTGTAGACTGGGGAGTCAAATATTTGTATGGTTACCTGCTTTATTTTTACAATTTCATGCAGACTACTGTTTTTTATTTATTTTTCCTGGTAAGCCAGATGGAGGTGATGTTTTTTCCTTCTTCAAATTATTTAACTTAATTGACTAACAAGAATTTAATATGAAATTAAATGGCACTTTTTCATTTTAAGTGACAAACTTGCAGTATCTCTACCATGTTAAGAATGAGCTTCTCTTTGTACACAATATGAATTCTATGGCAGACATATATATTAAAATGTATAAACGTTTCTATGGAGAAAAAATGACAGAAGACAAAACTCTTCATTTGAATGTTAAAGCAAGCTCTTGATTATGCAAAGCACTAGGGATTCTGAATAAAGTTCAAATAAAGACAATTAAAACATGTAATTTAGACTATAAAACATACATAATAATAGGACACATTATAAAGTTGAAGGAAGGCCAGTGATAGACTGCTGGACAAATAAACTGTCCCAGAATTGCTACATCAGGACTATAAAAAGAGACCTAATAAGAGTTGATTTTTTAGGGATGATAAATGATCAGTTACACACTGCCATTGAAGGTAATCTGAAATCCAGCCAACAATGTTCTTTAGGCTTTATCTCACCATTGCTGACCATCAGAAAGGAGACAGGTATCATTCCTGATTTTTTTTTCTCTCTTTTTTTTCTCTTTTTTTGAGCATTATGTAACTCTGTCCTCTCAATTGTCTTGGTTTGTCTAGGCACTAGGAGGAAAACTTACTGTCATGTTAGGCACATAAGAAATACTGTTGAATTTCCTACTGTTATTGAGACCCACTATGGAAAATTTTAAGACAGAAATATGAAAACATTCAGGCTTTTTTTTTTTCTTTTTCCACTTTTTAAGAAGTAAAATGAAATCAATACAGAACTTCACAGGCCAGCAAATAAATGTCGACATTCATCTTCTGGCAAAAGACAGAAGTTAAGAATTGGCCTTAAGGGATGTTATATTCAGCTGAAACTCATACTTGTATGCATTAGAAAAAAAGAGAGAATATCATAACATGCCTTGCCATTCCATTTTTAATGAACTTGCCAAAAAAAGAAGATTTAAGACACAGATATGCTTATCTATATAATGTATGTTAAAAAACCTCTTGGGCTCAAATCTTTAAAAACTGCTTCCTTGTTCCTTGAAAGACAGAACTTTCCTATTCTTCAGAAATATTAACTATCCTCAGCCAAAGCAATGGCTACATATAAATATCAGGTTAAACATGCCTGGGACTGTTCTCTGGCACTGGAGCTTGTAGCCACATAATGTTCCATGTTTCACCCTTCTATTCTTCTAAACAGAAGAACACTTGCATGTTTTGCCCATTGGGAATTGTTTCTGACTAACACTAGCGCCTAAATTGTGCACAGGAACTGTTTGGGAAGGTGCAAGCTGGCATGCTCTGAGCCTGTGCCAAGGACTGTTCGAACATTTTAATACACAATTTTTAGACAAAATATTCCAATGTCCATGTGTGTTCAGTTTATGTTGCATTTTGTAGACACGCCTAAAGCAATCTTCTCGAAGTGATTTGCTGAATTAAGGTAAGAAGAAACTGTGGTTCCCCATCTGGAGATAAATCACATTCATATTTCTAATTATTTCTTTATTCAAGCAATTAATGATCTTATTTTTACCCAGAAACCTGATAAAAGAAAGTTGATTGAAATTTGGCTATCAGTTTAGATATTTGTTCATATGAAGACATCTTAAAAAGTCCTACACAATGTCTAAACCAGACTTGGAACCTCTAGCAAATATCCCTCTTGGTTTAGACATCCTGTGGCCTTTTACGAAAGGGCATTACAGTGAGATCAGGAAAACAGTGCAATAAAATGAAACAAGCACAAGTAACTTTTCAACTCCTTTGGGTTATGGCTGACAACATCAATTGGCAATGGAAATTACTTCTGAAATGTAATTTATTTATTCTAAGATAAGAATAGAAAAGGAGTAAGGATAAATAAAAATTATCTCTTATTTTCTGAATGTTGAGTATTCCACTTATAACTTTTATTTTCTTCTTCCTGATTTTTTATGTAGCTAGACAGGGCTGGAAATTTGCTCCTCAGCATGGCCACAGGCACAAACAGCAGTCCATCTACTTTCTCAGGACTTTAGAAGATGTGTGGGTGTTCCATTAGTGAACCAGAAAGCAGTATAAATTTGTCACTGATTTTATTTCTCACAGACTTGCAATACTGTGCATTCTGAAGCACAAAGCATTTTAAAATTTTTTGTTTGAACTTTTGAAAGGGACAATAAGTGGTCCAGAAAACTAAGCTGTTGACCTGAAGAAGCTCAAATGAAATAGAAATATATGTCACTGGCTAGATGATGCAGCTTAAAAATCACAACAGAATGATCTATTTATGAAAAATATTATTTCCTGAATCATCATGCATTTAAATTCCAGTTTTTGATGTTTATCTTTCTGTATTTATCCTCCCACTATTTTAAAATACATGCTTAACTTTCTCAGGTTTCTTAAACATAATTCATCTTATAAAAGAAGCACACCATATAAAATTTTTGTCTCAGAGGTATACATTTGGAGAAATAACACACTAAGCATAAGACGTTTCCTTAAAGCTTATAAGTAAGTGGAAATAATTTAAACATTGTGTTGATAATGAAAGCCCACTAGTATGCACACCATTGTTAATTTGTAGTTTTGAATTATTATTTTACATTTTGTAGGTTTGCCAATTTTCTACTGTTGATTGCATTCCAGTGCAAGTACTCATATGAAAATGATGCAGTGACTCTCCTGAGGAAGCTGTGATCTGTATACCTGTGCTATTGCTAGTATGTGTTCCATGCAGGGTTCAATTTATTAACATGGTGTGTTATCCATAAAATTGCTGTTAGATAAAACATATTACAGCTAATTATCACAGGCAGTGCTCTTCAAAATCACTGTAAGAAGTAGTTAAACTTCATGAAAAAAAAGAACTAGTTTCCACAAGAACATGGGTGCATGTCACCACTAAAAACAAAGACACACGTGGTTGGCACGTTTTGTTGGATATTTGGGAATAGGCATGTGAAAAAAGGATGTAAAATGCCATAGAAACAGATGCAGAGAAGACACAGAAACCCATACAGGGGCCTGAGCAATCGCTGGGAATGTAGCTGTAAGAAAAGCAGAGCAAGAGAGATTCTAGATGACTATCAACCAAAAAGGAGCTGAGACTTTTAGTGAAACATTCACATGGTTTCAGGGGAAAAGAATGTACACATAATCTTTATAAATAGAGTGCATCAAAACATCTGATGCCATCATATTTTTTTTTTTTTTGATCAGAGACACTGCACTAACCAAGTCAAATTACGTAAGAGTGCATTGCCAATTTTAAAGACAGTTGCCTTCTACATAGATCCATAAATTACAACAACCTAGCAGCATTCATAATATGCATTTCCCTTTCAGGAAAATATATGCATACACACCACAAAATACTCCATATACTTTCATTCACTAGACTTTTCCCTAAACTTACTCATTACTTTCATACCTTCCATTGCTGTTTCCTCTAATTTCCAGACTTGAGAAATCTTCTGTTTATTCCAGGCTACACTAGTGATTACCCTTCTCTGATTGAAGTGCTTTTTTCCTCCTGCATTTCCTCAGGCAATGTTTATCTTTTCTCTGCCATTAGGCTGTGTTTTCCCTAATGTTTTAGATTGTTTTCATCTTACTTGCTTCCAAAGTTAGAGGCATCATATAAAAGCTCTTACTTTCTTTATTTTCCTATTTTGATTTTTCTTCATTGGCAAAATAATCCATGATGTCAATTGCTATCTGCTTCACTTAAGGAATCACTGGCTTTAAAAGAGGATGTCTATAAAAAATTATCTTACTGGGTTTTATATTTTTCTTACAAATCATGTTTACAGAATAGCCAAATGCCCAGAGACGCAAAAGCAGAATGCACTACAAGTAGAAAGTGAATGAAAAACTGACTTTGGTGGGTATGCTATTTTAATACTGTAGAAAAGGAACTTGTGATTGAATAATGTTTGGATAAAAAGTTCACTTAAATAAGGGATAATCTGCTGATAAAGAGATTATTTGTGAAAGCCATGCTATAAATTTCTGTTTAAATTACCAGATAGCACAAAAAATACTTTCATGAAAAACTGTCACAGAAGTTTTTATATATGCACAGACCTGAAAACATGATCTTTCCTTTTTAAATTTTTTTCACACCAAATTTCATTTAGACTAGTGACTACAATTTTTTTCATTTAAAATGTAAATGTTCTGCTGTGTTTATGATTGTGAATAACTTTGCATATTGCTAAACTCGGATATTGCTTCATAACCTTCAGAAATATTGAAGTTGACTGTCCAGCCTAGGGGCATGCCAAGTTACCCTCAGATGTTACCCATATCTGAGCTTTCCTTAAGAATTAAATTTCATGAAAAACTGATCATCTAAAAAATTAGTGATAGACATTCAGGGAGTTTGGTTTGGTTTTAAAAACTAGGTTTATAAAGCTAAATGCAGTTTTTTCTAGTCTATCTGAATTTTGAATGGGAAGCATATTTTATTTTACAGTTAGTCATGATATTCTTATCATCCCCTTATTTTTTACATCTTCTCATAAATACCACCTAGAACTTAAAAAGTGAGAAAAATCCTTAGTATTCCTTTACTGTTGATGATTAACTCAAACTTATAACATGACCTGCAGGGGAAGGAGTGTCACACACACACTGGTCTGATAGCTTGGCTGTGAAGCTTTGTTTCACCACCATGGACACTGTGTTACACATCATCCCTGCAACCTTCATGGTGTTATATATATATAACATGGAAGTTAGTATAAAACTGTGTAACAGCCAAACTTTGAAGATTACCAAACTGATTAACTTTAGCAGTTACACCTTCTTACTCCTTCTCACTCCTTTAATAATCTTCCCTCCCAACAATAAAACTGTGTATATTTAAATGAAGATTTTCTTACCAGGCCTCTACCAGCTTTACCCTCTTCTAAAAGCAGTTCAGAGATGTCTATATGAGACTTCTTTATGGCTGGTGTTCTTCACATGTTATAGATATAATATGTCCAGTTCCCAAAAATTTCATTCAAAATGCTATTTAGTGCTGTCAAAATGCCTGAAATAGAAAATTTCACATGTAATTTCAGGGAAGTTATAGAGCTGTAATAACCTGGCTGTAGGAATACAACTACATGTTTAGGTAGCTGTAGAATAATATTTAATTATTCCCCTGGGAGGGGTGCGTCCATCTGCAGAAATTTAAAGCATAAGCTCTTAGAACTCTCTATGTACCAAGCAAAAATTTACAATACTATTTATCCAATAAGTTTTCTCCAGCATATACACTTCCCTTTGATTAGAAAAACATATTGCAAGTTTTAAATTAAATACTATTTTTGCTAATGTAGAGCTCAGGAAAGGTTCTGGATTGCTAGTCTAGTGCACTGAGATCCTTATTTAGCTGCAAATCCCCCCTCATTTCAGGAATAATGATTAAAGCAGACTTCCTGGTACTGTTTCACTGTTGCGCCCCAGAGGGACTCAGGTTGTAATGTAGTTCAATCTGTCACACATTTCTCTGAAATATGTGGGTTCTCCATCTATACATTGTTACCACAATATTACTGAAATAATACTGCTCAGCTGGCACTGAAGAACAGTTAGACAGACAAGAAATCTTATAAATAATAAAGAAGAAAATATGCTACAGAATTTAATTTGGCTTCTTGAAGACAATGTCCCTCCTATTCCCGCAGTGTAAGCTCTAAATTTGTTAATACTGTGTGGTTTTGATCTGCTGTTAAGTTTCAGAGTTTCTCAAAGGAAGTGGGCTTGGCATTTTATAGTTGCCTGGGAAGCACTGCCCATGCTTATGATTCCACAGAAATATTTTTAGTATGATTGAAAGCTCTCTGTCACTAATAGCCGCTCTTAAAACAGTTCCTTCATAAGACTTGAAGCACCCTTAGTTTCCTTCTGTCGAGGCGCAGACTTAAGAACGCAGTTCCTCACTTTCTTAATTCTTACCATTAAGAGCAAAAAAAAACTCCAGCACTTTTTGTTGTTGTTGTTGTTTGTGTTTTGTTTTTTTCTCTCTGTACTGAGATATTAAATGCGTGCTGAAGAACACAGACAACGTATCTAAGACACTCCGAAACACTGGTGTGAGCAGATGTCTGAGGACGCCTTCCGCCCGTTCCCGAACCGCCTGGGGCGGATCTCAGCCCCGGCTCTCCAACACCGCCTCATAAATCCGGCCGAGTTACTCGCGTTTATGCTCAGGACTCCCAAACCTGTTCGTCACACCTTTTTAACTGGGCTCGGCGCGACCGATTCTACCATTATTTGAACTTAAGAAAGCCACTGACCCCCTGACCAAGAAGCACCCCGGGCTGCCCTGGCCGCTTCCCGCGCCTTTGTCACCTCAGAACCCTCCTGCCGTCACCGCTCCCCTGCCCGCCCTTCCTCCTCTCCTCTCAGTCCCGCTCCGGCAAACGAGGTCTGTTACAAGCAGCCAGTGAAGAGAAATACTCTAGCTGAAAGGAGAAATTGAAGTGTATCTAAAACTCCTAAAGCGCCCTGCGAGCCCCAAACACGCTACCGGGGTGCCGCCTCGCCTCCTCCCTCAGACCGGGCTGAGCGCAACTTGCCCACGCAGTAGAAAAGCCAGAGGCGCCCGCAAGATTTTAGCTCAGATTCACCGGTTTTAACTCACAGACCTGCTTCTCATGGCTTATAGAGACTTCTCATAGCTTTTCTTTTCGAGTGTTAACATTATCTGATTGCGAATAATTAGTAATGTGTAACTGGTTCCCCCCCTCTCGAGGTCATGGAACAGTCCGCCGGGTTCCAGGCGCTCAGGCTGCGCGTTTAACCCCTTTCCTGCCGATCCCGAAGGAATGCCTGATGGAGGCGGGGTGGGATCCTGCTTCGGGGTCTGCTGCGCTGGAGCACCCGGGCAGATTAGGGTGTGAACACACTTCATACAGGCGGGGGCACCGACCACCCACCCGAAAAACGGCCTTAAATGCCATTTGAATGCCAATTGATAAAGTCATCCAACATGTCTTCTTCGTAGTGTTGTGGGAACGTGTGACAATGTTTAAATAGTGATTGGGTAAACTGGAGGGGAGGAGCGGGAGGGGTGTTGTCTTGTTTGTTTGTTTGCCGGTTTGTTTGTGATTTCCAGTGGAGAATTTTGTAGACCCTGTATAGACGGCACCTACCTGTCCCCCAGGTGAGCAATCTCCTCATCCCTGAAGACGGAACATGGTCCTCGCTCAGCCAGAGCAGCTGCCTTCCTCAGGTGGGCTCAGTCATGTACGGAAAATCACGCTATGAAAAGCCAGTATCCATGAAGGAGACACAGGAGTCCTGCAATTTATTCGCACGATGTGAGAGAGGCCACTGGGGCACAGGCCCGCGGGGTTTTCTCTCTTGAGGTTTCGGAGGGCACAGCCTCCTTTTATCCTAAACTCCCGGCCCCATGTTCCCCTCTTCCTTTTCCCATCGGCTGAGTTACTAGGAAGGTACAGAGTTCCCGAACCACCTAACATATATATATATATATATATATATATATACATATATATA
>VXBR01008869.1:312172-362723 GCA_013400215.1 Cisticola juncidis | reverse complement strand
ATATATATATATCCCCCTTGAACCTGTCATTTTACCCCAAATTTCAGAAACTCAAGCTTGTGCAGACTCTTGCCTTTTGCAGAAGTCAAGCTGTCTGAGCTCTGTAACAAACCTGCGGCTTGGAGTCACTACAGATATTAAGACACAGATTTCAGAGACCTTAACACTCATTCCTTCACCCATAGAATTGCTGGTAAAGAGATTAGCACACATCTCTCCTATCAGTCACCCCTCAGAAACTCTTCAATGATTGCTGGGGAAATGGAGGTGTCCTGAGCTGGTGCCCCAACTTGCCTTTCCCAGTTTAAGCACTTAAATGTCAAGATGGTATGGGAAAGACATACAGCTGCAGTTGCTGAGAGAGCATAGAAAAGTGTTAATTTTGTACTTGCTTTTCTAAATCATTTAATGCAAAGGGTAATTTAGCTGAATTTTCTGTGTTTCGTCCTTTTTCTTTTTTTTGCTATTCGTTATTTCTCTGTTCCTGCTTCTCCTTAAGTTCAAGTGGCAATTCAATACCTCAAAAAGTTTTTGCTAAACAAAATAAAAGTTTATAAAAACCCCTATCATCATCTTCTCAGCTCTTAATCTCTTCGGTCTATTGCCGTATTAAATACTAGAAACTGTACTTCTCTTCTTCACATTATCTCCTAGGGTCCCAGTACTGGATCCCTGTGGAGTTTACACTGGTGTTAATGCCTGCAATTAAATGTTTTCCTTTCAGTATCTTTCCTTCAGTATCAAGACTTTGCCAAACTTTCCAGGTCAATATTCCTTCCCAAACCCATGCTTTTTCTTTCCTCTCTCTGTTTTATTCTCTGATTCTCACAGGGTAATGACCTGAACCATGCTGAACTGTATTGCAAGAGCTATTTATATTTTTTAGGAAGAAGGGAAGGACTATAGCTTAAAGTAAACGCAGGAAGAAATTGGTAATTTTACTCTAGCTTATTAAAGTTAATCCTAGTTATTAATTATTAGGCCTGTGCTAGTAGCAAGAAACATGTGGAAAGGCTTCTGGCAAAAAAACTTCTGCGAGTTGCATGAGTGCAGGTGAGCTTTTTCTAGAAGCCTCCCAAGTGATATGAATGGATCTACAAATTTGAGTTCCTTGTCTCAAGGCCATGCAAGGTGAGTTACTTGTGCTGGTGTCTGACTAATTATGTATATGGATATCATATTTTTCTTTAATATACGAGACATTAGAATATTTAAATTTATTGCAGCTGCATAACTTCTTGTCTGAAAAGTGTTTTGCACTTTCAGTTTATGTTTCAACATCAGGCCTGGCTATCTAATCTAGAAAGTACACATGGTGTACAACTGCGTGTTTGCAGGTCTTTAAAAGTGAAAGGAGAAGGAAAGCTCATTTTGCAAAATAACAACAATAAAATGCAAGAATTTTTTAAAAACATTGCAAATGCGTAATGTCAAGAATTTTTTAAAAACATTGCAATTGAGTAATGTCTGTTTTTGCTTAGAATTGGATGAGTTCTTAAAAAAAAGTGTAGAGTATTGTACTCACCTAGCGAATTTTGATGTTTGCTGGTCTTCAATCAAATGTAGAGCCTTCCTTTTCCTATGCGAAAGCGTTGTGAGCACTAGTAGCTTTTGAAGTAGTGTTTGATTCTGCTGACCTTCTGACCCCTCCATATGTAGAAATGTGCTTTTTACTCAAACACTCCTTGCAGGATGGCTACAATTCTTTGCATTTTGGGTTTTGTTGTTAGTTTGTTTTGGGGTCTTTGCATATGGTGGTGTCCAGCAAGTTCTACTTGAACATGAGGAAGAACGTCTTTACTGTGCAGTGAACAAGCACTGGAACGGATTGCCTAGAAAGGTTGTGGAGTCTCTCTCACCTGAGATATCCAAGCCTGGAAAATCCTGTGCTGGGTGCCCTGCTTGAGCAGGGATGTTGGACTAGGTGACTTAGAATCACCTATTCTGTGATTCTGTGAATGTATTTAGGTATCACAATACACAGTTAGGTCAGAAAAAAGCCCCTAAATGCTACATTAATTTGTGAAGATAAAAGTTACACTCTTTAATAGCTGAAATCTTTTTGAGGTACATACACTACAATACCTCAGCCACAATAAAATTTTGAGACTAGTTACCGTGTCCCTCTAATGTCACTGAAAATATCAATATAGCTTTTAAAGATTAGCCCTACTGGATGTAAAATTTGCCTTGGAATCAATTTTTTCCTTTGCTATTTCCCTTACAATTGCCTTAGAGTTACTGCTTTAATGTTACAGGAGAGGATAAGTGTTAGAAATCTTTCTCTGTTCTTTGAATGCTTACCCCACAGACATGATTATTGCAGTAGTGCCTTCTTGTCCTTGTTTCAGGAGTTGAGCATATTGTGTCCAGTTGCTTTATTCCCCTAAAATAATTATGCCGGTCTGGTGGCTCATTAATTTGCAAGAAACCCATTATTTGTAATGAATCTTTACGCCAAATGACAGTTAAGGAACAGTTTCTAGTTTTTCACCTCCAAACATGAGATTTATGACATTCAAAAACATATGCTGAATGTTTTGGTCAAGGGAGATGAAAGCTTTGAACGTACCCTGATGTAAATTCCAGCCTCCTGTGTGGAAGTTAGTTGATCTCTGGGCATGAAGATTTAGATAAAGCAGGTAATGTGCAATTCCTCAGGAATTTGCTCTCACGCTCATGGAGCTCGGCCGTGTCGTGAGCAGCAGGGCTCTTCCCCACTAGATGGTGGTAGTGGAGCAGCTCTGGCTCCCCTCTTTTTAGAGCAGCAGGTTCACCTCCTGCGGGTTCACATTCCCACTCGCGAATAGTCTCATGGAAGTGCTTTCAAACAAACTTCTTCCTTGTTTTGTAAAAAGTTAAGCCTACAGGCAGATTTTAAAGAAATTTGAACTTTACAGAGAGAGGAAGTATTCGAGTCACTCATTAATTGTGCAAACTTATTAGGACACTTTGGAGGAATATCTATTTGAGAAATTTGACATTCTAAATGGCATGAGTTAGACAGTCTTTTGTCTAACTCAAAAAGAATGGTTTAATTCAGCACACAGCAATCGATTAATCCATACAGCATGAATGATTCTGTGGAAGATCTTAGTTATATCAGGGGGATATCTGTGGAACTGTTTCTCATTTACACAGCAAAAGTTGAAGCTGTGTACCTGTTTAGAAACACAGGCAGATAGTTGTATCAAAAATACATGATATAAATTTTAGGCAACTGGATGGTAAGGGCTGTGGAAATGTAATGGCACATATGAAATGTAACTGATAGCAATTAAAAGTCTCATAATTCTTTCTCACCTGTGAAACTTCGAGTTTTTTAAAAGAAACAGGTAAAAATCCTCCTCAAATGAGCAATTTTATAAGTGTGGACTGTTTGCAAAAGAACTCCACAGTTCTTGCTTGCCAGTCATTTCCATGCTCCTTTCTCTGAATGCTATCTCTATGCTTACTCTCCAGGCCTGATTCTTCTAAAAAGATGTGTGTTGTCTTGAGATGCAGACTGCAAACATGAAAACATAGCAATGGAAAATAAGAATATTGAATAATAAAGTTAATTTGGAAAGCTTTTGTTTTTTAATCATTAATGAGAGGCTAAGAAAATTACTTGGTAATTTATAATTAATAATAATTATCATAATAATATAATTATAATAATATTAATTATTATATTATAATTATATATTATATCATTAATTAAAATAATATTAATTAATAATATAATATAATGATAAAAATATTATAAATAATAATAATAAATAAAAATAAAATAAAAGCAAATAAAAAAATAAATTCACTCCCCACACTGAAAAATTAAAATTGGCCTTTGCGATTTTCCTTGTCAGAATCCAGTTTTAATTTCTGAAATACTAAGTAGTGAAAACACCCTGGTACAAGTTTTTGCTATTAGAAATAGGCACGAAGTAAGATATTTTAGGAAATAAGAGATTTTCCAGTACGACTTTTTGTTGTCGGTATGACTATTAATATTTGATCCCTAAACACCTTGGCTGAACCATACCAGTTCAGACTTTCCTTCTGACTTTCTTGATGGACGCCTTGATGTTGTCACTCAATCTGTCATACTGTATCTCTTGTGAATGTTCAAATGTTCTTTTCACAACATTGATAATTATCTCATCTTTACAGGTAGTAAAAAAATTGAGAAACCTTTTTTCTCTACTACTATTGCCCTGAGTAGGATTAGATGACATACTGGTAATATGTCCTCCCTATACTGTAGCTTCCACTGTTAGAAACAGCAATAGAGTTGCATTAGTGGAGGAAAAATTAAAAAATTAGCACAAAAATCACTTAAAGATATTTTATTCAGGTTGTGGCAGGTATTTGCTGGAATTTCTACATATAATTAAATTTTCCCTCTCAGCTTGAGCAATACAAGTGCTTGGATATAAGCTATCACAAAATGATTGTGTCCCCCTTTTTACTCTGGGAACATACATATATTAACGTATTTTTTCTAATGCTCTACTTAGTTCTTACAACAATTTCTTCTTCTAGTTCAGTTTCTATCTTAATTTTTATTACTTACTGTAGGGTTGCATTTGAGACAGAATAATTCAAAAGACATCTAGACACACCCAGGAAAAACAGGAAAAAAAGTTTCAGAGTTTTATTTCTGAAGTAGTTTTGAAACCAGTCTTAGACATCAGATATCCAAATATGAAACAGACAGATTTAGCAAAGAAAAAAATGAACATAAACTGTAGAGCAAGTAGGTTAAAGAAATCGTAAAGCAACAGCATTAAAAAAGTAGTTAGTATAGAAAGTTGTTACTGTTGAGCAAATAAGTCATTTTTGCATATTTTAATTATGTTTGTCACCTTCTGCCAAATTTGTTTGTACCAGGAGTTAATAGACATTTGAAAATATATTTAGTGAAATGTAAGAAAACTTATAGAGTATTCTGTGTATTAAGAGTTGGATCCATGAAGATTACATGTACTAGAAAAACTAAGAGGTAATCTAGAATGATCTCTAAAGAGATTTGTGAAAAGTTATTTGACTAGAAAGCCAAGTTCATGCTTCCCTCTTTACTGGTATGTATCCACATGTCCATTATTTGCATGTTTCAGTATCATTTTTATTAAATTGCTTGCAGTGAACATTAGGGTTCCTAGGCTGTAGTTCCAGGTATACTGGGAAAAAATTTATAATAGTAATTTTATTTCATGATAGTTTTGTTGTGTGATACAGGAAGTATGGGAGAAACAGGTGAGAAAAAGAAAAATTATTTAGAGTTTTATCTTGAAATAAGTAGGTAATATCAAATCAAGTAAAGTGACAAAAGTAATGACTTTATGCAAAATTTATACAGAAATGCACTCAAAAGCACGACTTCATCAACGGCATTTAGAATCTAATTTAATAACCATTATGATACATAGAATTGTTGTTATGTATTATTATAAATACCTGTCACTCAGGACTACCGACGGAATACCGTCACTCAGGACTAAAATCTAGTTTATGCTCTTCTGCAATGTGATTTGAGTCTCCATCTTTAGTAAGACCAATAAACGTGCATTGTATTTTACAATGTAGTCTTACAAATTCCATAAATACAACAATGAATCATTTTTTCTCAGGTAGTGTCTATTCTGTTTTACATCTAGCTATTTGGACAAATGAATAAACTTCCCTATCATGTTTCCCTCTTAAGTAGACTTAGTAGATGCAATTGCACATATAATAGTTTTCTTATACAATTAAGACAACCTGATAATTTACTGATTATATTGTGTCTTTAGTGATAAACACATATATTGTTTATTTCCAGTTTGAAATCAAAACTGCCTTGACAAAGTAAATATTTCCATTTTTAAAAAATACATTGATTAGAATAAAGATAGAACCATGTGTAAAATAACTGTGCTGTAATGTCACTGTGATATTGCTGAACTGCCCACTGAGAAAGAGAAATATCTTCTTCCAGACCCAGTCATTGTTACCTGTTGAACAGTGTCAGTGCAAAGCTTGGAATTTTCTTGCAAACAGCATTGGCAAGACTTGGGCAATTTCGACTACCTGGAAGCTATGGAATGCGAGATTTCTAGTTAGAAACCTTCAGCTCTTTTGAATAAGAGCTATGTTCACACTAGAGTGGTTTGCTCCTGTCTCATTTTCAACCCCTTCCAGTGTTTTAACAGAAGCTCCCCTTCTGTCTCTCTAACACTTGTTGCTACTGTTGGTACTGCCAACTTCTTTGCTTTAACTCCAGGAGTCTGGCTTATTCATTTAGCTAATCACAGCTAATTTCCAGTTTTCTACTCTGAGCTGAAGAGTCTGTTTTCTAAGCCTTACTTTTGAATGTTAAAAAATCTGTTGTGTTTGTATGAAAGAGAATATACATTTTGTTGTCTGTAATAGCTGTTTGTTAATACAGAATGCCAGCAATCTGTATTGACAAGTCAGAAAACAACCCCTCACCCAAAATAGCTTACATTTAAAACAAACAGCCAAGGGAAGAAGGACTGAATGGGAAATAATGGAAGAGTAGAACAACTAAACAGCTCAGTTAATGCTTTTCTTGTTATTTTGTTTTTCTTTATTTTTTTACCTTATCTCTGCTTAAAAATGGAGATTATTTTGTTTTTCTACTAGTTCTTGAACTGACAAGGTCATCTGACTTCAATGGACTTTTAACATACAGATATTAAAGAAAAAAAATATACATTTAACAAGTTATTACTTTGATTTTGGAGAAAAAATCTATACATGTTAGTAGACCAATCTGATTTCTACAGATTGTTCTAGTGAACCAGCAGTTACTTTACTGTTCACTATAAGATTTTTTCAAAGGTACAGACTCTTCCAAATAAACTGTTTAAAGATTCATGTGCACTTCTAAATTATGTCAGTTTCTGCTAATACAATTTAGAACAGATTCATTCATGATAATAGAAACTTTCACAGAAAAGGGTGAAAAGAGTTTACAGTTGTCTTAAAGCATCATTTAGGGCCTATGCTGTGCTCTAAATAGATAAGATACAAGGTCCATGGCCAGGACATACCCAGATGTGTTTCTATGTAGGGTGGTTTTCATACCTATACTCTTATGTAATAGTATAAAAATGATGAGGAAAACTTTCCCCAACAAAGTTTTAGGGAAGGTTAATTGAGCAAATACTGCTTTCTCTCTTGCACAGACAAATCGCTTAGTGGGCAAAGTACAGCCTCAGCTGTAATAAAGTTTAATTTGCATACTGCATGTCTGCCATGGTCAACAGCTCTCAGAATATGGAAAGTGTTATATATTTTACTCAGGAAAAAGCTTATTTGAAAGTTGTACATCTTAGTAGCTACTACAGAGAGTGTGATTTCTCCCCATCTGATCAACAAAAGATCCTAATAAATAATAGTATACTGTTTTATTTTCTATTTTACCTATTTCATAACTAAGTGTGTATCCTGCTAGGGAACTTTGTGATTTGCAATGTGGATTTTCAGAGAAAATTCTTTCTCATAATTCTAGAACCATTTAATTTTTCTGCATTTCCTTATCCTGATTCTGAGTAGCTATTGCATCAAACCTAACAGATGTACAGATGCCAAATCTTATTATTTATCTTGTAAAATGTTCACAATGTTCACAAATGACAACACATTAGAACATTAGAACAACATTCAAATTAAGGTGCACTTTCTAGAAAATACACATTTTAAATTATATTAGTTATATGTCTAACTAAGACAGCAATTAAACGAATCCTCAAAAAAGAACAACAGACTTAGAAGTTTTTCTTGTTCAGCGATAAACTACCTTAAGGAAAAATTAATGAAAATGTAAGTAAATCTTTATAATTGTACCAGACAGTTCATTATTTTTTCTGGTATAATTTGGAAGTACAGGTAAATAAACCAATTAAAAATATTTTTTCCTAAGGCAATAACAACACAATAATATAAATACATTTTAGCACTGGGATAAATATTTGGTGATAAAGTTATAATGATATTAGCACAGCTGGACAACTTGAGCTGCTGAAAAAATTTGCATCTAAAGTTTGTACCAGACACTTTCTATTTTTAGGAAAGTTCTATTATCCTTAATGTCATTATTTTTTCATGTGGGAGATTTGTTTTAGTGCTATGCATTCACCAGGTTTAAAAACCATGCTGTCATACTGCATTGTTGGGGAACCCAGTTAGTAATACATCTATTTGTGAAGTGAAAACAAAAACAAATTAGGCAGATAAAAATCATCTGCTTGGCCTAACAATTGTAACTCTCATGATTCAAATATATGAATATAGAATATGAAAGCTTATTAGGAATGACAGTCAAAGAGGAGTAAGATATTATTCTATATATTGAGGCACACAAGCTTGTTTTGAGTGACAGAGTCTGTAAAGTCCATAGTGGTGATAAAGGGGAAAATCACAAAGGTGCTTTTGTGATCAGTAAGGATGAAACATCAGGCAAAGGTGATGAGGCAGATGAAATAACTTCAGACTAGGCAGAATTTTGGTAGAAGTACAGCATATAGCAAGATACAAAATGTTAACAAGACCTTGAATGTGTTGACCACATTTGTTATTTCAACCTTAAGAAGGAAAACAAGATTAAATGCTTCTGACATTGAAATTGTCAGTATAGAGTTTTTGGAGAATTTGAAGATGAAAAGCAACACTGATGATTGTGGTAATTAAGTTATAGAACTCATGATTTTTAGGATGAGAATAAAAATCCCATTGGTAAAAAAATCCCATAGTAAAGGATCATAATGGAATAAAGATCTCAGGATGCCAGCAGATCCTTAGAAAAAATATTAGCCACATTAAAGACAGAAATACTTCAAAGTGAAGAAGCTTGGAATAATAAAACAAAAAATAGCAAACAACAGATTTGAAAAGAAGGATGAGAAAGTATCAATAGCTATCCTGATGAACTGTCAGAATTGTTGTACTACAATCCAATAATCAAGCACAATGTTTAGATGTTTAAAGGAAAGTACCTTCAGTAAGATATATGAAGTAGTATGTCCACTGTGTTTGAAACTGAAAAAGACTAAAATGGAGTGGAGGTGTTGGACAACTGAAGAATCAGCAGAGAAAGTCATGCTGCAAAACATGGCACAGTAAGAACAAACATGCTGGAAACATGATGTGCCTAACAACTTGATAAAAATGAACTTTACAAAAATACGAATGAACAAAATAACATAAGATTGATTATTGCTGTACAATTAAAGGTAGGATGGCTTGTGTTCAAATATGTAAAGTGTATCTGAAAATGGGAATGCAAATATTGGTGGTTGTTCTGAGACAAAAATCAGAGCATGGTTTGCAAGAAGAAAGATTTATGTTAATCATTAAAGGAAAATAAAAGAAAAAACAAACCCGGTACTTTCACAATTTGATAATTAAATACTAAAGTAGATGGCGTGGACAGATTGTAGTATGTTTATCACTGAAGATTCAAGGGCAGGTGCTGTGAACAGTTTAGATCTTTTCTTTGGGCAAGAGAAATGGGTTAAATTAGTGTCCTTTCAATTCTTTCTGATTCTAATATTTTATATCTGCTTTACAGAATAAAGTCAGCTGTGAGAAAAAGGCACAAAAAGTAGCAGGGTAAATTAATAGTTTTTATCTGAATTATTGTCCTCTATTAATGAAGGTAGAGATTTGCACTGTTATTTTAAACACAGAAGACATGCATTTGTGGTTTCCAGTTGGAATATAAATTTGCAACAAAGAAAGAACAAATTTCATCTCTCTAATGAGACACTGATGATAGCAATTTTTTAATAAGTCATTGTATTCTGGAGATAATGGGATTTTGTACCTATAGGAATGTATTTTATGTAGTTCCACAGTAACATGAGGAACATAAAGTCTAACACTTTTCAGGAAGGACTGATTTGATGTAGTCCTTTTATTTAAAACCTTCTGGACTGTGCCTCTTGTGAAATGATTTATTGCTAATGAATCTGCAATAGGCATTAGCTGCAGAGCATGACTAGATGTGAGTCCTAGACACTGCAATGGTTGTCTTGAGCCTTGTTTTGACTCTGGGACTACATTTAAAATACTGAAATACGTTAAATGAAATTTCAAGTATGGCTCTACAGTTAAGAAGCTTTTTTTTTTGCCATTTACACTGTGCACATTATTCAGTAGTAAATTTTATTGCCTTTTAATAGTTGGCTTGTTGGTTGGTTGGTTGGTTGGTTGGTTGGGTTTTTTTGTTCGGTTGGTTTTGGTTTGGTTTTTTGGTTTGGTTTTGGTTTTTGTTCCCCTCCAGACTACAGCAACTCTTATATGATAAAAGTCTTTCTCAAGTTGAGAACTGTAAAGAGTTTGTTATCAAAGTGGCTTTTGATTAATTTACTTGCTTTTGATACTTTCTGCAACAGAAAGCTATTAGCTCTGTTTCAAACACTATAAGGGTGGTGGTATAGCTGTGATGATTGAGGGACATAAGCAAACGTGAAATTGTTCATGAAAATCAGGGATTGTAGATTTTTAACTCCAGTGGTGGTAGTGATGACTTTATCATGTAGGTGAGAATTGGAAGCAGAATCTGTCTGCTTTCTTTTCTTATATGTTGTGGGTGTATTCAATTTCAAAAAACACATGTCAGTGTGTTCTGTCTTTTAGTTAGGGTATGGATTATGGTTATGGTATGGTTTTGGTCTGTGTATTTGATGCATTTGCTTGATGAGTTGTTCAGGAATGATAAGGGGCCCAACACAAAATGCAATACTGTTAGTAAAAATCTCCTGTGCACTTAAAAGGAAACAGAGATAAGCTCTAAAAGAGGCTGGCATGGCTTTCAGCTGGCATGAGCAGCTTTTGTTCCAACAAGCTGTTACAATTTTGCTCTTACATTGTACAACACAACCTTTGTGATACTAGCAAAGACAAAAAGCATTCTGGGGTCATCACCAGAAGGAAAATGCACATTTTTCAACTGCATGACTTTTATTTCTGCCACTTAACATTTTCCAACAAAACAAAATTGAGACTCATGATATTTTGTTTCTTTGTATATTTGGGCTTTATACCTATGGTGATCTATTGAAGCAGTCAGTATTTAACTTATTTTGTATTTTACTTTTCACAAATGAAGCAGATATACCTTGAAGTTGTTCAGGAAAACATTTTCTATAGACTTATGTAGCTACTCATTGCTGTTGTTTCATTCAAAGTGAAAAAGAAAAAAAAGACAAAATTCTCATGTAATATTAATTAAGTTTTTAATTAATGCAGTAAACCCAACTGCTGCCTATCTCTAGAAGTTTTATTACTAGCATCTGTCCTGCTTCACTGGATTATAGATGCATAGGAAAGGTAATTTCTGTCTTCACTTCAGCAACATTCATAGCCTTTTTTGCTTAACAAGCATCTGCACCTTTCAGGTATTTGCTATCTCCTCTTGTCTCTGAGAATGGAAAAAGTCTTGTGACAAAGCAATTAAATAACTTCCTTCCACAATTCTTCTCCATATCTTTTCCCATGACATTTACAATAACCATATTTTGTTCGTTTTCATCAGCAGTTCTATAGATCATTTTGTGTATCTCAGTTAACTGTTACTTTGTGGTCTCTTTCCTTGCATCAGCCTTACATATTTAATTTCCTTGTACTGGAAGATGACTACTCTTTTTGAAACAGTTAATGTGTTTTTGCTCATTATTTAGTGCAGTGGAGAAGATTTTGAGTGGTAGAAAACCCAGCTAATAACAGTAAACAAGAAAAGAGGTAACCTGTAGGACTTCATACCTTACACAATTCAAGTATCTGACCTGAGAATTTAGGCTAATCCTGTTCCTTTTGAGGAAGTCTCAGTGTTTTTTCTAGGGCCATAGTTAGCAAGTTTGGGCACAATAACACTTAACTACATTTGGTTCTAATTAATATGTAAATCCTAAACTTTGGTATAAAAATAGTTAGTGCCTCTTTAGAAAAACAACATGTTTATAGGTTTATAAAGTTTTAATTCACCTCACCATCCTAATTAGCACATGTCCAAACACTTTTCCTTTAAGGTATTCTTTCTTTAAAAATTCCTTTCTACTACTAGATCATGATATTAGTTCAATATACATCAGAAAATAAATTAAAAATGTGTCTTCACTAGTTTTTTAGTTTTGATGCAAACAGCACATTTACTTTTGTTCTGCTTTGCACAATGGGCTTGGAGAAGGCTGAGCCAGTGCCCCCCATGTGGCCAAAATGTGATGGTCACACAGCTCAGGGAACCAAGCCAAGCAGCAGAGTCACAAAGAACATCTGTCCTCATCACCACTGATTTCACTGCTCTGCCTTGTGTCCCTTGCTAACAGACAGCATCTGCTTTATTCTTTGATGTCTTGCTCTTGAAAGAATTATTACTGTTGGATGTAACATAGTATTTTACGAAAAAATGTGGTTTCTTGTAATAAGAGATGAAAGCAAAACTCTTATTTGGAAAATACCTGAATTAGAAGTTGTAGCAATTAATCTTCTTTTTCTAAAGATTTTTTTCTTCTTTAAATGAATTTTTAAATTTATTTTAGTGGTGTTTAACTGATGCAACAATGTGTTTGGAAGTATTATTCTAACTCTCCTACTTGTCTTTGCAATAATTCTACTTTGAGGAAAAAACTTTTACAGGCAGTCACAGGGCAAAAAGGAGACTGGAAGGCTCTCACCTGAAGGAAGAAAAAATTCAGCTCCTGAATTCTTCTGTGTTCCATTGTTGTATACTCACCATTTTTTTAACTGAAGCAAGATAATTAATTTTGACCATAAAGTTTCACCACTTTCAGGACATCCTCACATTTCAATATTAATTGTAACATCATACATAACCAAAGAATCACCATTTTACTATCTTTTACTGTAGGACATAAGTTTTTGTTGTTCTTGACTGTATTATTTACTGTGCTTTGAAGTAATTTTGGCATGAGAGGTACTATGGAGATGAAGGTGTCAGGTTTTCCTTCTGCTATGTACTGGCATCACAGTACATAGGTGGGGTGATTGGGAATCTGGGATGGGAAACAACATCCCTTGAAGTTAAATTATGGAATCAATATCATGACAAATGAGGTTTTGAAAATTAATTACTCTGCATGCTCAATAAAGGTTTTCTAAGTGTACACAGCATGATTTTTTAATATTGTGAAATTGTTTCATTTATTAGCAACTTGAAAATGTTACCTCCTAGATGTAAGTTCTAAAGAGGAAAATATTTTCAACTCAGTAGGTAGAGGCAGAAATAGTACATTGGGTTTAGAAAAGAGAAAAATCAGGAAAAAAGAAAACCAAAAGAAATTTTTTTGAAAAGAGAATGTTCTGTATTATTCACAAAACCTATTTTAAAGTGTTGAAATATTACAGACTTCATAGTAGATTTTAAAACAGAAAGTCAACCTTGTCTTAACTGCAGAAGCTTTATCAATAATTTAATCTCTATCTGTGGCAGTTTAGAGGTGCATTTATTATTTTCTCAAAAATGTCTAAATCAGAAGGTACTTTTCCTTTTGCAAGTAGACAAGAATAAGTTCATTTGCCATGAATGGCATCACCTTTGGGGTGAAATGTGATGATATAAGCAAATGAAGTAACGGTCCTTAGATTTCTTTAATACAAGAATAGTGATGATTGTATCTTGCATCACAAGCTGCAGGGAGAATTTTTCAGTTTGGTGAAATCATGAAAAGAAGTGTCACTCTCTTCTTAATGAGAAGTTTTGCTTCAAGTGCAAATGAAGCTAAGATATCAAAGAAAAATATAAACCTCTGCAGCAGATATGTTCTTGACAACCCTCAATTCAAAGGCCAGCAAGCTTGACTTCATGTAGTTTCTCAAGTGATCTGTAAAGAAGGTAAAATTCACACTAATTTATAAAACAATGTAAATTTTTACTTGCAGTGTAGGCAATTCACTTGAGCATTCTATATATTATAAGAGAGGTCTAGATATGTACTCTTTATACATGACTATTCTACTTAATTAAAGTTCATCATTATTTAAACTTGGTTGTTTTTTCTGGTTGCTATTAAGGTTTTGACTAATAAATACCTCATAAATTAAGGATCTGATCTTTCACATCCCTAGTATCAGTCATGAGCAGTATGAGCATTAATACATCATTAATACATGAAATACAAAAGGCCCCCAAAAATATGCCAGAAGTTCTGTCATTCAGAATCTTCATTGAGTCATTTTGTTTGTTTATCCTCTGGACTGGATTAAATTTGTGGATTCATATTGCAAACACTTCTATTGTAGTCCTCAGTGGTTCCACGACTACTTTTAATTGTTAACCTTACAACCTTTAAAAGTCCCTTAAAAAGCCCTTCCTAAATTTTGGGAAACAAAATAGCTAGCCAGCTATTTGAAGACACCCCAAGGAAGTGTAAATAAATACACTAAAGTATTGGTTTATTTATTCTTTTTGTATTTTTAGAGTATTAATGTCCATATCCTGAAACTGGAAATGACCTTTTATTTTTAAAGACAATAAGATTTTATTCAAGAAAATATAATGTCTGAAATACAAGTTGAAGGTACAATCTTCAGTCTTCTGGTTTTCTTCTGTTAATCACTAATTTAGGGAAAACTCAAAACTAAGGGTGAAGTAACATCATCCGCCTCACTTCACCTCTACATAACAGTTTGAAATTTCCTCTAGACTGATTGTTTACTGGTTTTCTTGAAGGTCAGTCCCACTTTTTCCTATCCTCACACAATGGGAACTATTGTACACAACCAAAGGATAACAATAGTCTCTATTCCCTCAGCAGTTACCAGGGAGACCAAACTAATTAAGATTCATGCACTTTGGAGGGACTTTCAGTTAGGAACTGGGAAAAGCAGCAATTGTTCCTGAATGAGAAAAATAATAATCATATTTATCCTTTTGGAATTTGGGTTTGCCTCACTAAAACAATAAGTCAGTTTCCACACTCTGGAAATTTAGGTGTCTTCCTAGTTACCCAACTTTCCTACTGGTATGACACTTGTGCCAAAAATTTTGAAAAATTTAATGAACTCCAGGTAAATATCGTGACAGAACAATGTCTTTGAGTTAAAAATCTGTGACAGCTTCTGATCCTGGTCATGCTAACCAGAATGATCAAAACTCCGTGAACTTCACTGATGTAAGTTAGGGCTCTAAGAACATATTTAGAACACATGTGTACTTGTTGATTATGATTATGGGTTTGTATTTATATCCCCTAAAGATTTGTGTATTTTTCTTATTCAAGTGGGACATTTTATATCATCACATATTTTGAGTGACAGCTACTCTAATAATAACAATGTTAAGAATTTTTAGGTTGATATAATGTTAATATAAATTCTAGTGCATTTCAAAATGTTCTCTTCTTCATTCTATGAGCTAAGAAACTGGCATTATTCAATTTCTTTTACAGCAAGCTAGTATCTTCTAAACACCTAGTCCTTTGAAATAACTCACCTAGGTGATCCAAGGAAGCCAGCTGGCTGGATTTTCCTGGGTTTAAGCAGTTTTCTATGCTGTCTTTCATGATATCCTCCTGGACGTCATGTCCAGCTCACAGCTGGACAAATACATCATGCCATGTGTGAGCAACTGGCTCCTGGGTGGGGCACAAAGGGTTACAGTGACTGGGGTGACATCAGGCTGGTGACCTGTCACTGGTGGGGTTCCACAGGGTGAAACAGCTCCATCCTCAGCCCTGTGCTCTTCAACATTTTCCCAAACATTGACACAGGACTGGAAGGAATACTGAGCAAGTTTGCCAATAAAACAACTAGAGGAGTTTCTGACTTCCTCAAAGGAAGAAAGAAAATGTGAAAATCCTCAGGAAATGAGCTGGCTGGGCAATCACAACCATGTGAAGTTTAACAAGGGCAAGTGAAAGTTTCTTGCACCCAGTGACTCTGGTTGTCTGTATAGACTGGGGAAGGTGATGCTGCAGAGCAGGGCCACAGAAAGGGACCTGGGGCTCCTGGTCAATGCTGAGTTGGACATGAGCCAGCAGTGCCCTGGCAGCCAGGAGCGCCAACCCTGTCATGGGGCCAGCAGGGACAGCAAGGCCAGCCTGGCAAGGGAGGGCATTGTCCCCTCTGCTCTGAGCTGGGGCAGCCTCACTTCGGGGGCTTGGGACAGGTTTGGGTGCCACAGTGTAAAAAAAAAAACCCAAAAAAACATTAACCTGTAAGAGAGTGTCCAAAAGGGAGCAAGGAGGATGGTGAAGGGTCTGGGGGGAGCCATGTGAGGAGTGGCTGAGGTTACTTTCACTTGCTCTGTTGAGCCTGGAGGAGGCTGAGGTGAGACCTCACTGCAGTTACAGCTTCCTTGTGAGGGCGAGCAAAGGGCCAGGCTTTCATCTTTTCCCTGAGGTGACATTAACAGAACCCAGTGGAATGGTATGAAGTTGTGTTGGGGAGGTTTAGGCTGGAAAATAGAAAGCAGTTGTACACTTCTACACACAGAGAAAGGTTGGGTACTGGAATAGGCTCCACAGGAAAGTGATCACAGCACCAATCCTGGGCAATGTTCTGTGGCACATGGTGTGAATCTTGAGGTGTCCTGGGCAGGGCAGGGATTGAACTCAATGATCCTGATGTGTCCCATCCAACTCAGAACATTCTCTGATTCTGTGAAATAATGTTGAGAAATGGATTACCTTCTGTTTATATTTACATACATCAAAATCTGGCATCCAAATAAGCAAATAATACTGTTTCTGAAGATTTTGTGGCTGAACCTATGGTTCCATGAGGGAAGTAATTATCAAGAATAGTAATCATTCTATTTATTTATAGAATAGAAATCATTCTATTTATCAGCTTCATGAAAATTTAGAAGGCAGTTAGTAAGTGGGTTTTTATTGTATTTAATGATGCAGATAGTAAAAGAGCTTCACCTTTAAAATTGAAAGGGGAGACTATCTTGAGACACTTGCATGCTGAAATCTTGAAGGCCATTAATCTCAGCATCTGAATAGAGCATTATCTTTCTAATCAGACAAGATTAAGCGGAGTTCAATGTTGAAGTTCCTGTGATGGTTGCAAAAGTCTGCAACTTGCCTTAATTGAAAATTGCTGAAGAAATGTGAAGAGGTGCCATAGCCGTGTAATCACACAGAATATAAATCTACTTCTTCTCAAATCAATGGCAATATGATTGTTGATACTGATAGAAGGAGAAGTAACTCAAGACTTTCTGAACAGCAAAATTTCTAAGTAGAATTTATTTTTTTCTTAATGTAGCTGTCACATGTGACTACAAAGAAACAAAATTTCCAGGAAGAATGATGGATCAGTAATAAGTTATCTAGGGCCAAAACCATGAGAAACAAACTAAAAATGTTTTAGCCAAGTAATTTTCTGATGTCCTACATGAAAGAACATCTTGGACAACTCTCTTTCCAAATTTCAAGGTGGAGCCTACTTATATTCAGTGTATATCTTGTAAATTTTAGGCAGAGGAATACCAGTGCAGTGCAGTAATACTTAACCAAAGTAGTGCAAGACTTAGCGTAGTGTCAGACTTAACTGTGAAAAGAATGCTTTAACATCTCAGTATCAGTTATTCTTCTGGCAAATAATTTGCATAATGCAGTACTGAGATTTTTTGGAGGGAATACAATGTTGTTTGGGGGATTGGTTGAGATTTGTGTTTATACTATTTGCCGTAGAGCAGAAACACCAGTTAATTTGATTTGATGAATTTTACCAATTAATAGGCACAGTGTATGAGAAACTAAGTCATGCACGTCATGATTGGTTGCTGAACAATTCTTTATTTATCATTCCAGTTTTTTTTAGTTAATAAGTAGGTTGATTCATAATGTACCAGCAAATACAACATAACATCTAGTAAATGTCAGGCTATATACTGAAGCAGTGGAAATACAGAAGATTTCTCTGTGTGTTTAAGATGTAACTCTTGCAGGTAAGATGTGCAATCAAGTGAAAGGAGATCCCAAATCAATCATACACACTTTTCAGTTCCTGCTACCCAACATGTCATATTTATGCAAGCATATATGCAAAATCAGTATTATTATTTCTTCTGATGTACCTAGGCCACAAACTAGCACCCTCAGTATTCTTCCCTTCATTATAACTGCATCATTGCCAATTATAATCACAAGCTAAATTCAGCTATTTTGAACAACACCAGTCTGTTTTCCTAAGTACTTTTCTATGGGTGCAGAATACCTATTTTCTGTTTCACTCCTCCTCAGACACCATCCCATTAATGTTTCTTTCATCTTCATTTATAAAGATGCAAATGATGGACTTTTCATAAGCAGTAGAAAGCCTACACCAGCAGTGAGAAGGAGGCTGCAAAAATTAGACATGATGCAAAATTAGGCTGATCTTCCTCTCTGAAAAAAAAAATCCACTGTGAGCTTCATTGCCTAATTTTGTTGTTCTACAGTTGCAAAAGTAACAAGCTTCTGTCATAACAGACTTCTAGGATTTGCTTGCCTAGATACATTTGCTTTGCTTATTTGTTTCTGTAGGATCTGCTGGGCTGTATGGTAGGATATACTTAGGAGTGAAATCTTTTGTCAAGTTGGCCAGAGGCAGTCTGGTAAAGCTCAACAGCCTTTGAGAGATTCAGTTGGCTAACTTTAATCAGGCTAACTGTGATGTGTATCCTAAACTGTGATATTCATATGGAATTATAGTGATTTATACTACAAAAGGCAGTGTCAGTTTACCTTTGTATTTGAGATCTGTATGTGATGAGGAGTTAATTACTAGGATTATAGCAGTAAACTGTGAGAATAAGATTGCTTTTTGCCATTGTCCACCTGAGAATTACACAAACTATCTGATTATTGCACATTGGGATAACTTACAGCTATCATAGTGAGTCATCCTTTCATGTGGTGGAAAGAAAATGAAAACTGAAATTATGTTATGTGACAGTCACCTCCCATTCTTAAAATATTTACCATTTGTATTTGCTGTTTGTCAAATATAGCCATTTGGAGCAGCAGTTGTTGCATGGAATTCAATCAACAGAGGCTTTTTATTTCATAGCTACTGAGAAGTTCCAAGCAAGACAAAATATTTAAGCAGAGCACAAAGTACTGCTGAAGACCTTAGTGGCATGTGTAGTATTTTGAAACTATTATATTGGATTTCTCTTCATAATCCTTCTTGATTCCAGCTCTTACTCAGCATTATGTTACCTTTCCCTTTTCTCTGGCTTGTTTTTTCCCCCGTTTCCTGCAGATACATGTTTGCATACACTGGTGCATGATTTCTTATTATGATCCAGCTGAGAAGGGTTGAGAGTTTATACACAACTGATGAGGAATCAGGATGTGGGTTTGTAAAGCCATTGCGCATCTTGGTGTTTTCAGGGTGGTAAATCAGAGCTTGTGGTTTGCACTGGACATCTGATAGATGTATTCTGGTATGATGAAATAGGGTTACATATGAGAATAGTGCCCGCCAAACTTTTGTAGCTTGGGATTTCACCATTTACTTTGCATATTTGAGATCTGTTTCCCTCACAAACTGTTGTTCATTGCTCTTTATTCTATAGCAATATACGTATAACATTCAGCATGCATTGTACACATGTATTCACTTTTCTGAGAACTAAAGCTGAGGTTTTGCCAAGTCTCTTTATATCCACAAATGGTCTTGGGTAGTGTCTTTAAGTCAGTTTGTAAGAAAGTTACTGACTTGGACAAGAAGAAATGGATCATTCATAGGAGCCTCTTACAGTGTCCCTTACTGAGCTTGAAAATAAATATTTTTGAAAAAAATATTTATTAACATTTTCAAGCATCACAGAACCACAGAATCATCCATTGAAAGAGACCTTCAAGATCAAGTCCTGCAGCACTACCATAATCACCCCTAAACCATATCCCAAAGGGCCACATCCAGATGGCATCCCAAGAGCAATCCTATTCAAGACAGTGGATCCTGGCAAGAACTTCTCCAGCAGGTAACTGCAGGCTAGTCAGGACAGTGTAAAGATATCAGAGCATGCCACTCCAAGACCAGTCCATGAATTCCTAGGAAATGTATGTCAGGTCACCTGACACAATCCAGAGGGCTCAAATATCAATTCTATTTCCCAGAATGAATTGAAAACTACTTTTCTGAAATGCTAAAATCTGGCAAATAGTTTTGAGTGGTTCCCCGTGAGACTCAGGTATTATTGTGAAAATACAATACATAGGAATACATAGGAAAGATGGACATGAATTTTGAAATAGCAAGTACTTGAAAGGATAACAAAAATTCTATTTCACAAATAAAATTCTGAGAGTTTCAAAAAAGAAGGAATTTGCCTATTTAAAGTAGAACATGAAAGAAAAATTATTGGCTACAAGGACATGTATCTTTTATCAAAAGATCTCAACACATTCAGAGATGACAGGAAAGAAGATTGTTACATCCTTTTTTAAATAAAAGGAAAAAAATGCATAAACCCACCTTTTCTTCAGGGTTTTCCAAGAACTGCAGAATTCTCACTAAGCAAAATGACAAAGTCCCACTGAGCCAGTAGCAATGAAGAATCAGCTGGGTTTCTTGACAGAGATAAAAAAGTTTGACTGAAGAGAAATATGTGACTTCAGAAATAAACTAACTGAAACTGAGGTGGGTGGTTTCAGGTTTCAGTTGGCTTGAGTTCAATGGAGAGATTCTTCACTTTTGAGTGGAAAAGCTGGGGCAGTAAGATGAAGCATAAAGTATTTACCATCACATCTATAACCTGCCTAATTACCTTGTACAGGGTACAAAAAATGCAAAACTTTAATGATGGGATGACATATAAATCAAATTACATTACAGATGGTGTCTCCTATCCCCAAGTACTTATGGAATATAAAAATAATTATGAATTACTGGGCTTTTACATAGCGCCATAACATCAAGGTAATTATTTTATTATTATATTATAGGTGGCGGGAAGAAATGGAAATGCCTTTTTGTTTGTTATGGTAGTCAGATTGTTATTAAAAATATGCTGCTGGATTGCTGGACAATCATTACGATAAAGCCAGATAAGTTGAGAATTATTACAGACCTGAGTAAGTTTGAGCATTACATGATGAAAATGATTCAGGGAGAGATTTTAAATGTGTATGCCAACAAAAAGTTTTGATTGCATTGGTTATATATTAAAAAAAAAAAAATCACAGGAATTCAGGTTTTTTTTGACTGTATAATGGGCTGTGGTAGGGCTGAAAAGTTTATCAATGAAGAGAAGCAAATGCCAGACAGAATGGAACGAGATTAATTTGAGACTCAATTATAAAAAGAAGGCACAAGAGAAAGGTGAAGTGTATTGTACATGTGGAGAGTGAGAGGTTGTTAAAAGCTTCATGATACCTAATGGCATATTTCAGTTAAGTAATCTTTTATTTGCTAAAACTAAATGTCTTCCTTAAACTTCGCTAAAACTAAATGTTTCCCTCAAAATCCTTGGACCGACCTTACAAAGCAAAGTGAAAGTGGTGAGGAAGAGAAATGCTAGAAGAAATAATGTTTTAAAAATTGACAACAGGAGTGTATTCTGAATCTGCTGCTGAATGAATCCTACTATCCTAATCGAATCCTATCTCAAACTCCTTTTTTAAACATTGTTTAATTGTGTTTGAAAAATGCTGAGTGAAAGTTTAAATAAGGTTGAAACAGGAAAACTGACACTGTTAGGTTTTCAAGTGGCTGCTTGGATCTGAGGTCATCGGGAGTTCCATGTAGTCATGTAAAGCACAATCTACATTTTAGAAAATGATAATACTATTATATAACTAATTGCTAAATCTGGAAACCAAGCACAGACAGAAACTTGTGAGGCATGTTTTTGATAAATGACAAATAGAGAAAGAAAGCAAGGAACTGCTTGATCAGGATTCTGAAGATAATATTACTCAAGATACCCAAGTTTTTACAGCAAAATTTGAAAATCTGAAAAGAAAACCACAATGAATGCAATACAAAGGTCTTTAGAGAGAAATTGCAGACAGTTGCTTAACAGAAGATTTTCCAAGCACCTGGAGGCAGATAAATACTTTGGAGTTAAAGAGATGGAATCGCTCAGTAAAATGGCATTCTCTACAAAGTAACATTCACATTTCCTAATTTCCAGGAAATTGTTCTCAGCCTGTGTGACAGTCACAAACCACTTCAATTCAATCAGATTTAGATAGACAACTCAGAAATTTTCTGTGGCAATGAATGATTCAGATTTGTTGGTCTGATTTCCCTAATGGATTCTTGTATCTTCTGACATTTAAACTAAGAAAACTACCAGACCACTGGAATAAAGGATTCTCTGTTCTCAAAGTGTGTTGAGTATTGTTTGTTAGAATTTATGTTTGCACTCTTCTGAAAATGATTCAGGAAATCAGTCTGACTTACAAGTTTCTGTGTTAGAAATAGGCTTTTAGGATTACCACTAGGACACACTTACAGCAGTGATCCATCCTCAAAACTGGAATAATTGTCATTTTCAGGGTCTTGTTTAGAGGACTTTTTGAACATCAGAGTCATTCTTTTATCACCCAAATCCTGCTTTTGTTTACAGTATCTGCACTTAGTCTGTACATAGCAATATATCTGCATATATCTATATATATGTATATTACAGTATCTACAATTCCGTGTACAGATATATCTGACATTAGTGAGATATGCAGTAGCAGCATGATCTATTGCCTCCTGTTTCTCTCTTTTTCTTAAGGTTGAAAATACCATTTTCCATTTATTTGAATGGGATCTACACAATGGTGAAGAAAATTCAGGGGAAGAACAAAAAGTTTATTCTGGGGTCTAAAGTCCTCGCTACAAATGCTCTACTCAGTTTTTATCTCAACAGCAGTCTTTGGATGTGAAACCTCTCCCCTTTCTCAAGCTGGTGCTTTAGAAGTGTCAGCTTCATGTTCCTCCTTATTTCTTAGCTAAGTATTAGAAAATGCAAGTGTTCTTGAGGAAGGTTGTTCCTTGCCTGGTGCTTTCCCTCTGCCATACCATGGCATTATGACAGCAGGGTGGGGAAGCACTTCTGTGTTTTGAATACTTTAGATGCATCCTGGAGATTTTCATGGTTAAACTGCTTAGGAAAATAGCACAATGCACAAGGAGCACCAACAGAAATAACATGTTTCTACAGATGTGGCATCAACTGCTGCTTTTTATTTTCACAGCCATGTGTGTTATAGTGCCGGAGAATATAATATGTATCACACATTCTCCTGACATTTTGTAAATTAAATGTTTTTAAATTTTAAACGCTTAAGTATGTCAATCTTTATCCAAATGGTAAGCAGCCACTGATGTCCACATCAGTCCTCCACAAGGGCACCACTTTAATATGATGTAGGCAGGAGAGTTTTTCAGTGAGATTTCTGCTTTCAGATACTGCTGCCATCTCCAGACAGTGCAATGCCATACCAGTGACCAGCCTGGGCATTTGCAAGTCATGTGTGATGGGAGAGGAAGGCAGTTTCATCACCTGAGTCAATAATGAAAGAGTTAAAATGTAATTTTGATAGATAATCTTATTAAGAGGAAGACTGATAAGTACTTAAGGACCCTGCTTTATACTTATAGGCTATTCTATAGGAATATATATAAGACAAATACTCAGATTTTGTAGACAGAATTTCCTCTGTACATTTCCAAGCTTCTCTGAGTCTTTTTTTTTTTTCAGATTACAGGTTATTGTGGGGTTTGTTGGTTGGTTGGTTGGTTGGTTTTTCGGTTTGTGTGTTTTGTTTTGTTTTTTCCCTTTCTATCATCACAGCAAAATCTCAGATGCTTTTAGGGAAAAAATAGGATTTTAAAGAGAAATATTCAAACCCATTTTATTATTTTTGCTATTTCATTTCAAATACACAGTTGATTTTCTTTTAAATTTTAACCTAATTTATGACTTTCTTGAGAGTCAAAACATGACTGGAAGTTGTTTCTTTCTACCAATTGTAATGAAGGTGAAGTACCTTTCTTAGGGAAGCAAATCCTCAAGTGGATGCCTGAAGCTAGGTTCTTTTTTTATAGGGGAGCAGAGGAAACAGTGGCTCAGGAGCTTTCCCTGCCTCGGGCAGCATGAGAAAATACCAAGAAGAACTGCAGGCTTTTCGTGGATGGGGCTGGAAGAGCCTGCTTTACATTCCTGCTCTTTCCAGTGGAATGATACCAAAACGATGTTTTAACAGATTAACTCTCAGTGTTACCTTGGAACTGTATCAATACTTGATCTATTCTAATAAAGAATTAATAAGTATGTAGAAATTACATTCTTTTAAGTGCAATTCCGCATTCCTTACTATAATAGTAAAGACTTCCTGATTAAGTTGAAGTCTGAACAAGAAAATAGGGACTTTAAAAACTTGAAGCAGCTGCAGGGTGTGTTATAAAAGGTAGAGTTGAAAATAAATTATTTTAGTAGTATTACAAAAAATCTGCTGGTTGTTTCAATCTGCTAGTTTGTATGAGTCCTAATAAATAAGGTAATTTTCACATTTTAGCATGTCCCTTTTAAATACTTTAATGCAAAATTGAAAATTAGCGATTCATCAGAACAAAAATACCTGCAGGAATGATACTTACTACCAGTAGAAGGTTTCATGTTTTATTGTGGAAATTTGATGAACAGAACTTTGAAATATACACTTGAGATTGGGGTCAGATTTGCAGAAGAAATGTCATATGCAATTTGGGCATGTGAAATTTGGAGAAGAATAAAAATATCTATACCACAATGTTTTGAGTTTTAACACAATACAGCAACGTCTGGTTCAGTGGACACTGATGTATGTGTTTGAGCCCATGTCCTTTAACTTATGATAGATCGCATTTATTTTACTTCTCTGGATTAAAGCCTCCACTAGAAATAGCAGTCAAAAGAGAGGTTTTGCAAAGTCAGGTTCTTAGATAGGAATGCAGATGTTTCCTGCAGCAAGATTGTGAAGAATAGAGACAGAGCTGTGGAAAAAAGAGGGAGATTGTTCCGAGTTTGCAACAGGTGCAAATCCAATATCCATAGGTATAAGCATGTGTAGCAGAAAATATTAAGATACTGAAAATCAGAGAAAAGTTTGAGATGACATTACAACAGCAAGTGAAACTACTTCATATGAAAAACCTTGTATAGACAAAAAAAATAATGGAAGAATAATTTAATTATAGACACCACAGCTTTTGTATTGCATTCATAACTGAAGCATTTTCTCCTCTTCTTATACTCTTATGCTCCTTCCTGCTTTTCTTCTTCCTTTTCCTCCTATTGAACATAAACATTATTTTCTAATATGTGATTGTTTTGGCATAACTTGCTTCACACATAATGTTAATAATATATAAATAACTGTATTTACTGAAGCTTTATAAGTATTTTCACTGTAAAGAGAAGGTGTAAAAAATATGTATTGAGAGATGTATAGGCATTTGGAAATTAATGTAAAATTTAGAAATCATTAAGCTCTGAAGAGTCTAGATGGAAAGAATGTTGTCAGCATGCTGGGGGAAGACTGGTTTCCAGAGGAAAAAAGGCTGTGGATTCTGAAACTAGAGGGCTGCTACTATAGCCTTCCACTTCAAAATAAGAGAGAAAATATAGGATACTTTTATGAGGTTAAGTGTTATGTTTCCTACAGACTTGAACCAGAGAGGTGTACTTGGATGAAGGAAACAGTGGCAAAAATTGCAGTGCTTCAAAGAGGCACCACAGTGTGTTTTTCTGTGATTGCAGCTACCCTATGCTTTCACAGCCTGTGCATAGAGGTTTGCACAGAAATGGCAGTCTCTTCTCTCCTAAAAGCTAGTTGCAAACCAGAGTAGAAATGGCTCTATTCCTACCTCTCTGCCTTCTCTGTGGAGAGTGAGATTTTCCAAGTACTTTAGGCAATATGAGAGCAACCACAGAATTTCAAAGAGGACAAAGAAGGCATTGAAAAGAGGAGTGAGAAGAGCTTCAAGAACACTGAAAAATTAATGCAAATAAGTTACATTGACCTGTAGTACAAAATAAAGTGATTCAACAGCTTCTACAGATACTGTTCCTAGAGTGACACTTACAGTATCTAAAACAACCTTTTTAGACCCTCATATAGTCTAAAATAACCTATTTAAATGTTCGTAAGACCTTAGCTACTCTCCAGTGTACTGGAAATTGGGATTATAGGATTATTTCCATTAGTAATGGTTGAGCAGTGGCACAAACAAGTTCTGGTAAAACAGGATGACATTGACAGAGAGAGATAATGCAAATATATATCTCCTAGATGTGTTTAACATTTAAGAATTTTAATAAAACTTTGCTGTTTTTAAGACAGATGTATCTGTTATCTGGGATCCATCTGTGCATTTCCAGCAAGGTAAGACTGACCTCTCCTATACAACACCCCTCCGACTTATCTGTTGGCAAGAAGAAAGTAAAAGTGGTGGAATTTATCAGCCTTTCTTTGCCTAGTAAGACTCTTTCCATGATAGACATTCACAGCATGGCTACACTTTCAACTTTAAGTGCAAATTAATGTTATTTGTTTTTTAGGCTGTTTCTCATCTCTGTTAACCTGTGGCCCCCAGCACGTAGTTTTGTTGGTGCAGTGAATATTGTCAAGATGTCTCAGTGTTGTCAAGATGTATTCTACATCTAATTGTCAATTTTTTTTTTCACTTAGCATCTCTAGAAGTATTTCCATTCCTCTTCCATAATTTCCTCTTCACTGTGACATTTAAGCAAGCACAGGTGAAAATTCAGGCTGTCATTTACAACTAAAAAAGGCGTATGGCTCTTGTTGACACTATAGAAAAACAACCATTAAAATGTTCCTGAATGCACCATACAAAGATTATGAAAATACATGCTGGTTAGGCAGCTGGAGTGTTTGCAACATCTTTATAGTAGCTTAAAAATCTCATTACTCTGGATGAGAAACTATCTCTATGAAATCCAAGCATTTAAATTAGCATATGCTGTAAGAAGGCTTGGCCATGTGCCTCCACATATTTAAAAATCCAAAATCAGGTTATAAATCCAAAATCTGTTAAAAAAAGCCATAGGCTACCACACATCACACAAATATACAAGCAATATAAGCACCACTGGACTTAGATATTCTGGGAGATGAGGCAAATCACTTCTATACTTTGTCCTTCAGTCTTGTATACACTATATATACATCCTTTTCCATTACATTTTATAAAACTCCTCTTTTTTCTAGTTAAAGCTGCATTTGCTCTATGCTATAAAAAGAAAATATCTTGTAACTACAAAAAAATTGTCCTGTTAAATAGAGAAAGGTCTTCACTCATGCTCATGCAACACATTACTTCAGTGATAAAAGGTGTTGCTAGTAAGTTTTCCCAACGATTCCTAGATCTGAATCATTTGAACCTTATATATTTAAGGTGGACCTGAATATTTAAACCTTAAAGGGAGTATTAAAGACTGCATTTTCAGTGATAAGTAACAGAAATGAAATATTTCCTTGATTCTACCAGAGTCTCCCATGATGCTCAACAGTAAAAGCAGTTTTGTAACAAGACCTCTGCAGTTCTCCAAAATGGTCATCCAGATTTCTGCTCAGGCAGCCTAGAAGCTCATATAGCGCATGGACAGAATCCAGATATTCAGAATTCAGTTGACAAAGCACAAATTTTGCTGTGACATCAAAGATTTTCTGTTACCTGTCCATGACAGAAACCTGGAAAGTCTTCTGTAGAGAGGTTAACCAAAATGCTCATTACTGTGTTTACATCTGTGCCACAGCCTGAGGCCTTTATTCAAGGTGAGTTTGTCTAAGGACTAATTAAGGACTAAGCTGAGAAAACACTAAAATAACATGGAGAATAAAGCAAGTATTTAAGTAGGAGCTCTACATTTCCTGTCCACCTTATACCAGACTAGCCAAAGGACTTGTTACATTGGTCAAATCTACTCCTGTAGTTTTCAGCTTTATTGCCACTGATTAAATTTTTACGTTAGCCACAGATGAAATCTTAAAAATGGCAGTGCAAAAAATTACTTTAACTATGTTACTTAACAAACTCCAAACTAAAAAGTTTTATGTCCTGCTACTCTTGTTTTGGAAAGAGCTTAACTTTTCAGAAAGTATGTACTTTAAAAATATCCAATGTATGGGTTGCAAATCCTGAAGAGATTGTTTTTCTTCTTTAGCACACTGTTATTCCATTTGAAATTAATTAAAAAAAAAAAAAAAAGTTAGACTGGTAGATCCTGTGCTATTAAGTTTTATAAAACCCATAACTCTTCTTTTTTTCTAGTTAAAGCTATATTTCCTTTATGCTATAAAAAGGAAATATCTTGTATTGGTTCCATTTAGCCTAGCAGTTTCTCATTAAAATATTAAATAATGAAATGTTTGCAAAATTTGCTCAGAGAGAGGGAATCTGATTGTTTGGACATTATTATAACCATGTAAACTTTCCCATAACTTTTACAAAAAAAGCTCCTGATCTTGCAGGCATTTAGAGAGCAATACTACCTGAGTTAACAAACATCAAGGCTTGCTGCTGTTATATGAACAGTAACAAATAGATATTCTATTGCTCTGCAATTCTCAAAGCTATTTTGTAAAACAGATTAAACCAGAAAATGTGTAGTTTTAAAAGGAAAAGTATGAGCTGGATAATTTTTCTCATTCTTCCACTCTTTTGTTTATGCAAAGTTCTGAACAGTAAAGTCCACAGTGCAGCCTAAGTGAGAGATTCCACAGGAATATGTCTTTGCTTAGAGGTCACTAAGTATCATTGCTTTTCAGTCACAAATATCACAACACATCTCTGCAGCATGAAGTTCTAAGGTGGGACTGAAAGAGTGATTTAAGAAGAAATAGGTTGTGGAAATTTAATTAGGCCAAACTGATGTCATGGGAGACCCTTACAAGTGCAGTTCTTAAGTGCTTACTCAAATATCCTTTAGGGTCTGTCCCTTGAAACATGTGGTGATTCTGTCAAGACTGAGAATATATTGGGAGGGGTAAACAACATTAAGGGACTTAAACACCAGCTGGTACTTCAAGCAAATGAGTTAAAATCTGAGATAACTCATCATTTACAGCTACAAGTAGACTTACTTTGTAGATTTAAAATAATAAATGAACGGAAGAAGCTGGTATGGCCTCCTAGTTCAAGACTGAGTAGTTTATTTTTTATAAAAACAGGATTTCAGAATCAAACATAAGTCTTTCAAAGAATTAAGTTCCTAAGTGAAAAAGCAGTTGAGGTCCTGTGTATACCTGGTCATTTTTTGTATGTTTGTATTCCTAGTGTGCTTTTTATAATTTTACTTAATTGTCCTCTGAAGTGTAGTCCAGAGAGTTACTTAAACTCAAGCTTGAGCCACCAGTTGTATTAACTGTTGTGGGACACGCATAACTCCCCTCAAGCCAGCACAGTTTAGGTGATGTTTGATTCACTGCTTGGGAGACTGCTAAACTTAGAGCTGTAAATATCCACTGTGTTTGTGTGTGACTGTAAGTTTTGGCTAATTTTCCTTTCCTGCTAACCCCACAATTTCTCTGTCACTGGCATATAATCTGTCTTGGTGGCACTCTCCTCTCTTGATACTGGTGATGTGACTTGATCTGTGCTCCAAGGCTCGCCTCTGGGAAGGACTGTGCTCGCATGGGACAGGATCGTGGCCATATTTACGGCTAGAAAATCCTGAACCTTTCCAGTTCTGGGGATGGGCTGTTTATGTGGAAAGAGCAGGCAATGATGCAAGGTCTAGACCCCTTTTATGAATTAATGGTTTTATGAATTTATATGTATCAATGTGTGTCTTTATTTGACCGTAGGTGACCAGGCTATAGGAGACCTAAGACATACTTCAGGAACACTGAGTAATTCAAGTAAGAAAACTGTGAACACTGGTACTGATTTTACCTTCAAACAGGCATAAAAAATAATTAAAAGCAGGTACTGTCAAACTTCCTCAGTTAAGGAAGGACATTGAGATACTTGAGCATTTCCAGAAGAGGGCAACAAGGCTGGTGAGGATCAAACCCTGTCAGGAACAACTGAGGGAGCTGGGGTGGTTTAGCCTGGAGAAAAAAAGACTCAGAGGTGTCCTTATCACTCTCTACAACGTCCTGGAAGCTGGGTGTCATCAGGTGGGGGTTGGTCTCTTTCTCCAGGCAGCGACTGCCAGAATGAGAGGGCACGGTCTTAAGTTGCACCAAGGGAAATATAGGCTGAAAAAAGGAAAAAGCTTTTCACAGAAAGAGTTATCACTCTTTCTGTGAAAAAGTACTGGAATGGCCTGCCCGAGGAGGTGGTGAAGTCACCATTCCTGGATGTGTTTAAAAAAAGACTGGATGTGGCACTCGGTGCCATGGTTTAGTTTAAGTGTTAGGGCATGGGTTGGTCTTGATGATCTTGAAGGTCTCTTCCCACCTAGTAATTCTTTGAATTCTGTGAATTCTGTGAACTAAATCTTACAAAATGAACAATGTGTGGAAAACGCAGAAGTTTTGCTCTACTGAGTTATGAGAGGATTCAAATTTACTTTAACTGTCCAATACTGCACCCCAGAGGTGAAAGAACATTGCCAACATTCTAACGTGAAAGAAACCAAAGCTTAATGTTTCAGTGCATTTTTGGCATTCAGTGCTCACATTAAGCACTACTGAGGACAATTCTGACCATTCAAAACCACTCTGTGTGTTGCCATTAAATTCCTGATTTGAGGGTAATTTTGAGAATTACCCTAAATAGTACACTTTTGGACAAAGGAATTAGCTGCTGCAAGTGCCAGTGCATTACTGGTGAAACCCTGGTGTTAACTGATGCCAGATGGTTAAAAGTGAGATGTGTCAGTAGTTTCTCATCAAAGTGTGTCCTGAAGATGTATCTCAGCTCTACTTTGACACTGGCCTGAGTACTCAAGCATCAAACAGTGGTGGAATTCCAGCTAGAGCCACATTTGTAAATCACTTTCAACTCTGTTCCCCTCCTTGTCACATACTTTTTCACAGCCACTGAAGTTTTCTGAATGGAACTGAAATCTGAAAGGAGCTTGGAGACTAGAACATAGGTCAGATTCGCCTTTGAGTCTCAGCAAGTTTTTGATGTTTCAGTTTTTTGTGGTGCTGGATTTAACTGCTCAGAGACAGATGTGTTCTCCAGACATAGCACTGCAAACCACTTGCAAGGCCTGCTTGAATGTTTGCGAGCTCTGCCAAATCTGCTGTAGCTCAGGCAGTGGCAAATCTGGAAGCTAAATGTACCTGTGTATGGTGGTCTTTCTTTATGCATATTTTTGTAAACCCTGTTGAATGGTTTGTTCCTATTTTTCCCCCGACATGTATGGTTTTACCCAAAGTTTTCTCCTCCCTCTGCCGTATTGCCAGGGCTCTATTAATGGGGACTGGACAGAGCAATGCAGAGTACAACCAATATGGTCAGATCCTACATTTTCCTCTTTATTCCTGAAATGGCTGGTTTTATACATTTTCAGATAGTTTACAGTTGCAGGTGCATTCTAATTGGCATTCAGAGTGAGAAAGAATGCAAACAATCTTAGTTTAAGGCAGCTACCCTGCTTTTACTCTAACTGTCCTATCTAAAGCATGCACACACCTTAACTTAAAGTCTAACTGCTCCACAGGCTTATCTACTTTCACACAGGCCCAAGACTGGGGCCCAGCAGACCCAAAGCCTAGGCCCAGTTTGGGATAGCTCAAACTTCATTCCATAACACGACATGCCCATGCTACACTCCCGGTTGTCACTCACTCCCTAGACCCACCTGCTACCTCATCTACATGATGTCAATCCTCCCTGGTCCATACCCCTTGTTCCAGAGAATTCCTTGTCAGTCCTAGATCCCTCCCTGGATATCCCTATTCCACCACGCCCCATTGGTCCATATAACCCTTTCCGCTCCCATTTTCCTTCCTGTTGGTTGTCATATTTTGAGTCCCTCCTTAATCTCTGCCCCATTGTATTCCTGACTGGCTGAAGAATTGTGTCCACCCCCTGTTCCTCCCCCATTTAAAAGACTATACAAAATGTTTGGAGATTTTGGTTTTTTCGTCTCTGCTCCCCTTTGGGGAAATAAACTCTTCTGAGAAGCACACGAGAGGCCCCTCCCTGCTGCTGGCCCCGATCCTCGACCCTGAGCACGGAGAGCAGCCAGCCCTGCTCTGCTGCGCCCCTCGGGTCAAAGCCGGGGCTGGGGCGGCTGCTCCTGGCGCAGACCAGCAAGTGAGAGCTGGCACAGGGAATCTCCCCGGCATGCAGCATCACCTGTGCCACCCCAGAACTGATGGAATGTATGTATTAGCCTTATTGTAATAAATATTGTATATTAATTCGTGTTTTTGGTATATGTAGAATATAAACATGTTTTGTAAAGTAAAATACAAGCAGGTCAGGCACGAAACCAACTAATTTCAGCACGGGCAACACCCAGGAGCTGCTATTCCAGGAAGGACAATGCCTTGCTGGGAACAGGGATCCTGCTATTTGCACCAGAATAAAAGGCTAATCAAGATTGAAATCAGTCCTCCAGGGGCAGCAGAACTGTGAAAAGCCCAGACATCACAGAAGATACCATCAGGAGAACGCCTCTCATTCACAACATCACATCCCATTCATACACCAGAGGAACGAACTTCATACTCATCTTCTCGCGGGGAAACCCCATTCAGCAGACTGGACAGCAGAAATGAATATGAAAAACCACCCCAAAGACAAAGAAATCCTCTGCCACTGGCAAAATAAACTGTATGGAACAGGGACCCTAAAGGGAGCCAATTCGTGAATGAGGGGGTTACAGTGCAATAGAGGCCGTAGCTCAGGTTCACCCAGTGTCGATCCTGGACATTGGCACTGTGCTTCTGATTGTTGGTTTGCCCAAAATTCTGTCCTGTAATTCTTTAATTAATAAAATTCTATTTTATTAATTGGAATTGGATTGGCATTTATAACACTTATTATAACTAACAATGGGTACATATTACAAGTAATGATGGAGCAGAACTTCCTGACGGATGTGAATTTAGGTTGTGCAGAAGAAAGTTTAAGATTGCTCTTTGTGAAAGGATCAGTACACGTGAAAACCGTGCTTTTAACAAGGTGAGTAGTAAACATTATTTGTGGAGCAGAGCAGGTCTTTGATTCACAGTGTGGCCTTGGCTAAATTAGATCCTGCCCCTTTATTTTCTCAGGTGTTTTCCCTCCTTTTGAGAAATAATTTTCTTAGATCAAAGATAGCATCTAAAAGCAAAGTATCAGTACTGCTGCAATTCTGTTGTCTTTCCAGTTATTTCTCTTTTGATTCTCTCTGGTGAACATACTTCCACTGCACAAAGCTTGCACTCATTTTCATTATCTGTCTTCCTTTTGACTGACAAGCCATTGTCTAGAAAGTCTTGTCTGTCTGTACAAAATAAGCACTTACTATATCTGATGTTCATAAAATGTAGTTAATGTTACCAGGCTTTGGGAGCCCAGCAAATCTGTGGATGAGATGTGCCTTCCATCCTCACTGATAATCTACTGTTCCTGTATCTTGTGTTGTTCATTTTATACTGCATGCATGCAAATAATGACTTCCTAAATTTCAGTGGGGGATGCCAGCCAGGTCTTTCTGCCTTCTTAATTACATAAGTATAAATGTTACCATACTGAAACCAGGGAGAATGTAATTACTGTAATAGTTTTCATATGTGGGAAAGTAGTCAGTTCCTTTTGGAACTGATCAGTTTCAAAATTTGAAGAACTTCAAAGTGGAGCTTTCGTCCATAAACCCTGGTATCCCTGTGATTTCAATATGAGAAGCTGAGAACTTGCTACTGTCATGGACATTGTGGTAAATCTCTTCTGTTCCTCATTTGACCTGGATGATTTTGAGTGGACTGTCTAAATATGGCTTTGCATAAAATGCTGTTTTCTAGATTATGGAAATGCTGTCTTTAAAATCATCCTCTCTCAAATTAGCCTTCAAATGACATTTCTTTATAATTCACCTCTGAGGTTTTTTTTAAAACCTAAAAAAAGGCAAATCACTTTCAAGGAAAATGATGTGAAATGAAGAGTTCAGTCTTAATTTTGTAAGAATAAACATAATCTCTCAAATTGTCCACTCTTTTTTTACTGTAAAGTACCCTGTAGTTCTCTCTCCCTCCTTTTTGATCAGTTACACATCAGCCTTCTTCGGTTTAATTAAATTGTCAGTCCTTCAATAAACACAGCCCCATGTTTCTTCTGTAAGGCAGTACTTAAATATATGATATAAAGAGATGCTGAATATAAAATTCTTACCAGCATAGTAAAGACATCACATGCTGTTATACCTGATTGTAACATATCAACAGATGTTCAGAATTAACTGAACTTTGCCCTTAGTTACAGCCAGTTAAACACCATTCTCTGCCTGAAAAGGTACCAAAAGACCATAGTTCTTTCTCATTCTAGATCCTCAGCTTTCCACCTCCCTCAGAGTAAAAATTCAGTGAGTTGGAACAACAGGAATGTTATTGATGCTCTGTGCTCTTTTTGTCATTTCCCTCTGAAGAGACTACCTTCCTTCACATATTCTGGTTTGTCTTTGTATTTCTTCCTTTTGTACACTGATGTACAACACAGTTTCTTCCTTGTTTTGAAAATTTAAATGGTGAAAAAGTTGAATAAATGAGGTAATGCATTTTAAGTTCTGTTAAATTGTTTTAATGCAGATGACAGTTTTAGAGCTCACGGTTTCTTCGCAATATACATTGTAAAATTGACCTTATCATATTGCCCTCTGGTGGTGTGAAATGGGAGATTAAAATACATTTAATACTGTGAGGGAAATACCATCTCAAGGAATTAAATCAAGAAAACACAATTATTGCAACGATTATACTATGGTTCAATATTAAAGAGCATTTTCAGCTCTTGTTGAATATAACATCATGCAATTGATAGAGATTTGGTTGGAACAATTGCAAATATAATTTTGAGATAAACTATAGTCATTTTACTAACTTAAAAACTAGTTTGGTATGCCTAAATACAAAAGGAAAATTAATGTGTCATCTAAATGAAATCTTATTGGATTATTTATAATTTATCTTTAAAGTGGAGAAGTGTACTGTAATACAAAGTGTTACTTTTGAGGATTTTCTAGTGTTGTTCTTGTTTATTTTTGGTGGGCTTGTTTGGTTTCGGTTTTGTTTATTTGCTTTTTGGTTTGGTTTGGATTTTTTTCCCCTCTCCCACTGTTACTTATAAATAGATATTTCCAATTTAACTTTAAAATTAGAGAAAATGAGATGAAACTCATGGGATACTTGTGCCTGCAGTTGGGTTGTAAATTTAGAGCAGAGTGGACTCCAGTGTATTTTGAGGTTTTGTCTCTCTGTGGGTCTCTCACCCATCCAGTCACCCAAACTTTGTGTTTGGGATACTGTGAGAGGAGCCTCACAGAAGGTGGAGGAATAAAATACTTGTGTGTACTGCTGGAGGACATGAGCACCAGTGGAGGGCTTCTGGCCAGCTCATGGCTGCCCTCTGCCTCAGGAACTCCTACATGCAGAGTCAGCTGAGGACATTGTGCTTTCCAGTGTGCTTCCAGCTTTGAAGGCTGAGAATCAGAAGATAAAGGAAATAGCCTTGAAGTTGCTGGACATTTTTTGGGGAAAAAAAGGTCTGTTGACATTCCTGGTAATGCTTCAGTGTTGTAAGGTAGTTTATTTCTATCTCTCTCTATTATGCTCATTTGGGTAGTTCCAGAGTATATCTGAGGTAGGTAGAGGAACCCAGCAGTGTTGCATGTTATAAATTGCAAAGAAAAAATACTGCCATAAAGATAAGCCTTTTGGGAACTCTGTTGAGATTGTTACTTTAATTTGGAACATGTATCAAGATTCATCTTTGACTGTTTAGTGCCTTACACACAGGATGCATCTTTCCATTTCCTAATGGAAAGAGCCCTACAGCTACATCATTACACAGAAAGGTGAAGTTAAGTTGATATATTTGAAGGAAAATAAATGACTATTTCAGTGGCAGTCATTCCTTTTTCTTAGCATTTGTGTTCTGCTACCTCTGTCTTGTTTCCTCTCCTTAGTACTAAGGACCATGGCTGCCATTGGGCTTAAAGCCAGCAGGAGATTTCCATTGTACAACAACTGGCTATGTTCTTCTCACCTGACCTCTTGGCATTCCTTGCTCCTTCCTCACTCTTCCTTATTTTCAATGAGCTTTGCTTGGCCTGCTGAATGCTCAAACTTTGCTGGCTCCAGAGCAGTGGAGCCTGGCCCAGCTGTAGCCTGAGAAACAGCAGTTCCTAAAAGGTTGCTAATGCCAACTGACCTCCTTGTGACCCTTGTAGCATGAACATATTGCCTTGTGTCTTGTTTCAGCCCAGGTGGCCCAGGATTTACTGCAGCATGAGATTAATCTTGCCTGTGTGCAGAATGGCTGTGGTTACAGTGACCTGTGGTGACAGGACCCTTTGAAAAGACCAATAGAACAAGTAAAACCACATTACTGGTTTCCTCTTCTCTTGGGATTTTGTGTGGCACTTGCATTGTGTTTGAGTAAGGACAATTAATGCAACTACCATGTTTTGACACTAGGAAATGCATTTATTTTCTTCAGCAGACACGAAAGGGAAGGACCCTGTGGGCTTTTCCACGAAAGGCATATTTGATGCAGTGAGCTGAATGCATTGGGAGTGATGGTTGCTCATTTCTCCTCTTTATGCTGTAAGAACTGTGCATGCTCAGTGCCCCAGTCTTCCCCACAGCAATAAAGTGGAGACCCAACCTCAGTGGACAAATTCCTATATAAAGCTAGCAGCCATTACTCCATGGGGCTTCAGATTGCAGAACTGAGTCAGAAGAGAATGACACAACAGCAGGAGGAATGAGGCAAGACACATATGACTCTTTTCATTTGATCTGAAGCACACATGCAGGCTCAGTCTAACTGAATAGTGGGGAAGGTTACAGGCAAGAATCTGAATTTTTTATTTTTCTGTGACCTATACACACATCTTTCCTCTAGATGTCTTGCACCTCCACTAGTCTTATCCCTAGTGGAGAAGCTAAAATTTACAGTTGAGAATCTGGAATGGATTGTGTTGGACTACACTCTGCTCAAACATTTAGCAAATATTAGTCACTCTCCATTGGAAACCAGTCTCTCTGTAGCATTCCTCTTACTTCCATGGACTTGTCTGTAGTGTATTTTTCCTAGGAAGGACATGGAGAGTTGGAAAGGAATCTGGAGAAAGTGAGTGTTGTGCATGAAAGAGATTCCACACTCTTTTTTTAGACTAGGCCAGACTAGACTGGAATCATTCAGTTGGAAGTGACATACAATGATCACCTAATCCAGCTGCCAGACCATTTCAGGGATGACCAAAAATTAAAGCCTGTTATTAAGGGAACTGTCCAAATGCCTCTTGAAGAGTGACAGACTTGGGGCATTGACCACACTCCCACTAGAGAAATGCCTCCTGATGTCCAGCCTGAACCTCCATGATCTATCTTTGAACCGTTACCAGTATAATCCTTGATGCCCTAAAAAGTCTTTATTTTGAAAGGAACAATTTACAGTGGCCCAACAGAGAAGCTGGAGTTATTCCAGATTTTGCCAATTTATGTAAAATTAAACTTTCTCATTTCCAGGTGCTGCCTACCACTGTTGCTTTGTGTGGCAACAGAGTTCGTTGTGTCCAGGGAGGTACAGCCACCAGCAGAGAAACAGTTTACACAAGTCTCTGTTTTGTTAAGCTCAAGAATCCATTTTTATTTCTCCCAGGGCTGGAGAGGGAGAAGAAGACGAAGCGAGTGAGCAGGGGCAGGATCATGGGGTTTTGTAGGGTATTGCAGCAGGAGAGTCTTGGGGCTTTTGTCCAGGGAAGAGTTAACACAAGGAGAGTAAGATCACATTCCAGTGACCTTAAAATGGGAGCACTCACATACCACCTTATTCTCTGATGTGTTGAACAAGTTTTGCAAGAGGCATCATTTTCTCTCACTCTCTTCAAAGAGCTACTCTTTCACTGAGTAAAGTGATAAGACCAGTTTGCTTTTGAAAGCAAAACTAGTGAGAGACTCCAAGTCAGAAATACAATTTAATAGGAGAGGAAAGAAAAAGTAAAATAAAATAAAAGCAATAGTACCAAAGACCACTGACAGAATACAACCCTGTTAGTTAGAGTGGTGGCAACAGTCCAGATGAAGCAGTCTTGTTGAAGCAATGATCCTGTAGATAGGTCTGGTAGCTCTTATCCTTTGGGAATCCAGTGGGTAAGGCTCCTGTGCTGTCCCAAATCCCAGATTATATCCAGGTGGGAATGCTTGGCTCCTCCCCCTGGGTGGAGCATCTCACAATGGAATAATGTAATTTTATGAGTCCTGCAGTGGGTCCTTGATTGCCCATTAAACAGAGAGAGCTCCCAGAGGGAATTACCTGTGAGTCATGGGACAAGGCTTGATGGCCCATTAACAGGAGATTGTCCAGAGGGAGGGGCAAGGGGAACACTGCCCCACCTGGTTTCAACAGCTCGTGAGGATGGTGATAGAATACATACTTTGGGCACATCTTACATTATAACCTATGACAACCACTTTTTAAATTGTTCTTTGGTACTATGAATATAGCAGGGCATTGTCGGTGTTCTTTTGTACTAATTCAGATTGTGTTAATTGTGAATTTCATAAACCTTGCTTCTCCAACATATGAATTTTATAACTCCAGTGAAAGCTCAGCCTGTGGTGAAAGGTAGATTCAGCCACTTTGCCTTATAAATCTTATGCACCCAGAGCTCAGATAGAAGATTCCTGTCATTCACACAGTGTGCAAAAGTCTGTTTGCCTTTGCCCACAAGAATCATGTTACTATAATGTTCATCTAGTTGCAAAGTGTGAATTGTGTTTTCCTGCACGAAGCCTTGGCAAAGGACCTTTCAGGGCAGTTAGATATAGAACTAAAAGCTAGACATAGAACTGCATTGCAGCAACTACAGATTCACATTGGGTCCAGCATGAATTTTTGTTTCTTTTTTCATGTTTTCTAATAAGGAAGCCAGACCCCCAAGATGATTATCTGTATAGCTTTCAATCCCGCAATTCTGTCTGACGTGAAGTAACCTACAGGATCAATCCCATACAGAGGTTGGTACATAGGGATAAAACAGTACTTAAACCATTATTTGAACAGAACAGCTGATTAAACATTTCTCAAGGACATTAACAGCTGATTAAACATTTCTCAGCAGAATATATACTGGAATCCCAAGAAAATCAACAGAGGCTGAAACTGAGCTAGATTCTAAGTGAACCTGATTTTTTATGGTTGGAACCTTCTAATTTCTTAATTACACAAGATAGATTTAGCTCCATCATGGCACCTTTTGGTGATTTGTATGCCTCCAGGTCCTGTCTCTGTACTGATAGATCACAAACCAACCTGAGTCCTTCTGATCCACCTTCCTTACATACACTCATTTCTCTCCTTGCTAGCTTATGAAATTCATTGATCACATACTCTCACCCAAACTTCTTTATCTTCATTTCCAAGACATTGCTGCACATTTCCAGGCACTAACATTACCACCTCACTTCTATTTAACCTTTTAGTGGCCCACACAGGTAGGGGCTGCTTTTACTTTGGTTTCAGGACGTGTTTCTGGTTCTGATCAAGGGATATTCCACTCAGCTGATGACAGTCCTCAGAATTTGAATATCACCATCATCTGTTCTGTGGCCATCCCTACTCTTTCCCACACTGGCCAATTCTTTGGCTCCAAATCCCTCAGCCCACTGTTATTTTGAATTTCCATTTGCCCTGAAAGCCCTCTTTTGCTCTACACCTTAGGTAATTTTAGAGGCACAGAAAAGTTTTATCAGGTTTTGTGCATAATTTAGATTACAGGAGATTAACAGCATCTCCCAGATGGAGATATAGGCGATGCAAAATTGTTGACTGTTTGAGGTGAGGCTGATTCCCATGAAAACATCATCTGTAGTGTCTTAAGACCTAATTCTGAAGCCAGTAATAAGGTTTTTTATCCCCCTAGGGTGAGAGGAAATGCTGCTGGGAACACAAGACCTGCTGAGGTCTTTAGGGACATACAAAGTTATGTATCTGCTCCCTTGGCTTGTGAGACCTCTGTGTATACTGCCAACCTGAATCTATCAAGGTTGTGCAAGAGGCAGTTTTTGTGGTGATGAGGAGAGTTGTGCTGCAGCGACTCCTTGTCTCTGCCGCATGTTTTGGTTTTCTTTTGTGACCTGTTTGTATTTTGCTTCACACATTTTCAGGAGCAGAAGGACTCAATCTCTAATGTTCAGAAAGCGTTTAGAAGATGCCACCACATGACTGGTGCCGCTATTGTAAAAGTGCATTTTCCATCTCTGTCAAGCATGGCATACCCAGCACCTACCCATCCCAAGAGCACTCCCACCAGTCCTGGTGTCTCCCAGGTGGCAGAGCAGAGAGCTGCTGCCCTGCTGGGCCTGCTCACTGAGCCACCCTGTTCTGCCTCTGACTCATGCATTTTTATACTGGCTGGATAATTACTCTCTGAGATCAAAAGATTCCGACCTATGCATGGCACAGATTGCTTACTCCAAGTGAACATTAGGTGTTGGATACATGAATCCTGTACAGACTGGAAAGGGAGAGGTGGTGTTGCTTTGTGACATTTGGTTCCCACATCAGATGATACAAAACTAATAAAGCAATTGGTGCCAGAAGCTGGATTTTTACAGAACAGCCAAAGGTGCCATGGAAGAATTTCTCTGTGGGGGAAATGTGGCTGTAAACATGGCTTGGACCCAGCAATCTATGAAGACAGTGAGATATATACTTGAGTGAGCTTGAAAGGCTCAGACTGGGGCAGATTTGTTGTTTCTGGCAGAAACAGATTCCCCAGGCGAATCTAGTAATTTCAAGACATCTGCTTGAAGATTTAGACAGGACATATCTTTAGCCTGGAGAAATCTTCCCCACCTGATCTCTCCTGTTATAAATGCCACCTACTTCAATCAGGAAAACAGAAGAGCTGTGAAATGTGCAGACAACCTTTCAAATAGCTAGTTACTTAGTGCTCAAGAGGACAATAAATGTTTCATGGAAAATGTCAGGATCCGTGCAGAGCACCAAGTTCACTGTGCTGGCTTGCAGATACTGGCACACCTGGCATGAGGGCTATATCTTACATTTCTTCTGAGTTTGCTGATGTCTTTAGGTAAGTGCCATATGGTGAGCAGTTGACTAGTTGCTGTGGCCTTTGGAAGCTCACAGGTACACCCTCTGGGAACACCTTTAATCCTGTGCAGGTCAGAGCACAATATCCTATTGTCTCCTCAGCACTTTGCAGAACTTATTCTGTTGCTGAACCAAGATGATTTATTTTCCTTAGAAAATCATTCATGTGTGAAGAGAGAAAGTCATTGATCATGTGAGGGAAATTCAACATAGTCCTCTTCTGGCACTGACTCTCTGACAGAAAATAAACATAATTACATCCCATATTCTTTCCTGTGTTGGAAGATGTCCTGCAAAATATTACTACATTCTCTTTCTCACTTTCCCATCCCCCCTCCCTTTTCTTCCTCTCCCTCTGCCTGATACTAAACAGTTTTAATGAAGGTATTGCTGCCAGTAAGATGGTGAGTATTTTTTTTTCATGAGCCTGTTCCAATGTGTCATTTAATTGCTCTATTATTTCCTTTGTCAGCCCCTGGATAACAAAGTTATTGGTATTTGACTAATTTTTCATGCTTGGATGAAAATATATCAGTAAATACAATGTCAGCTGCAAAAAGGAACTACCAGCAAAGTACTGGGATTTAGAGACTTGGTTTGTTGGTTTGTTTTTTTTTTTTTTCCTTTCCCTGAGCAGTAATTACTGAGGTAAGTGAAACTTCTGGGAACTGTTATTTCAGATTGGATTTTAACTGCTTGCTTTCTAGAGGGGAAGATATCGGGCTCCTGCCTAAGTGAAGCATAGACAAAAATAAATATGGAATACATAGTGGAGGACTCACAGGGAAGGCAAGCAATTAAATGCTAATGCTAGGTTTTATGCCCCTTACATTTAGGTAACAAAAAGTTACATAACTCAAGTAACAGCTACTGGTTTAATGTTTTTATCTAGGACAAGACAATCTCTTCCCTGAGGAGGTATACTCAAGGGACATTTCAGGTCCAGTTTCTTTCTTTCCTTCCAAAGAGAGAGGTGTTTATAGCACTATCTCTGGGAAATCAGAGCACAAGTCTTCAAGAGTAAAATATTCTGCAGTCCCTATGGTCAGTGCTGTAAGGGATAGGTTAGACCTGGCTCCTGTAGAATGACTGTGGGGGGTAGGAGGGGAGGAGAAAGGCAAGGGGATGAGGATGAAAATCTGATTGAATTCCACCCTGAGCTTTTCATTACACCTGAAATGAGTACTTCTGTAAGCAGCTAAGTTCGTATTGTGACCCACAGTGATCTAAACTCAGCAATTGTACTCAGAAAATGAGTGGAAAAATGCAGCTGAAATGTCTCTTGGCTTTTTTGCAAGAAGATGCTTTCAAATAGGACAGATTCTGCATTCTCAAATTACAAAGAGAGAGTTACTGTAGGCTTTTAATCTGCAGAAACCAGAGGTTTGTCGTTCTGTGTTGCCAAGCAAGCCCAGGATCCTAAAACCCCTCGAGACATCCTGTCACAGTTTAGCATGAAGGATCAGAAAGTGGGAAGCTTGAGAAACTACCTGGGACTAGAACATGTGCTCTTTCTAAAACCTTTGATTATTGCAGGACATTACCTTTTCTAGCTTGTTTCCTTTAAACACGGGGTAGCAGAAAGTGAGATGAGAGCAAGTCACTGAAAGTTCTCCTGTCATTGAGCAACACAGGAGACTAGGGTGGGGATTGCAGCATTTTCTGAGACAGATGAACAGAAGGGTTAATGTTAGCAAGTAGTTAATAAGGTACAGCTGCCACCTGTGGAATGAGTCTTGCATCAGGTATTCAGGGACTTTCATCATGGCTGTTCAGACAATAAGGCTGGAATTCAAGCCTGTAAACTGATGCAACAATGCTTCTGGAACAACAGCAAGGGATTAGTTACCTCTTTGATGGAAGAAAGAAAAACCCCTGAACATGTAGTTTAGTATCTGAACTAATATACAATGGGGACCTCAAGAGTAAATCAGTGTTGCAGAAAAATGTGCAAGATAGATGAACTTTACTTTATCAAAGTGATAAATTGATCTTTAAAAAAAAACCCCAAACCTGGAAAGCACTAGTATTTTACTAAGGCTTCTACTTGAGGAAAGGCTTAATGGGAAAAACATTAGGAATCCCTTCAGCACAGGGTGGCAGATCTTGGAGTATGACAAGGCTCAGGTTTCCCAAGACAAGTCTTTAAAAGTTTATACTCTATTTTTTTCTGTCAGTGCTTTTTATGGTCCATCTCCTGAATGTGCCTTTTGATTATCACATATGAAACCATGAGATCCAAGTATCTATCTTATTTTACCTGGAATTATGACAAATCTGTGGGCAGACAATGTTACATGGCTGCTCAGCAGCAATTTATAGAGATCTCTTCCAGAAAAAACAAGGTATTTTGTGACCAGGGAGGTAGTCATGTCTTTTTTCCCTTTGATCAGTTCTTGAAGGAAGGCTGGAAGTGTAAAGTTGTGTATCAATTAAAATCTTATTTGAATATTCTTGGAATAGTTTTGACTGCTGTAGAAACTGTTATTTTGTGTAGTTCATAAATGTAAAAGTGTATTTTCTGCCTTAGGCACTATTTACAAAATATAAATCTGCATGTGTTAATAATAATTCTTTTGAAGTAGTAATCAAAAACAGCACAAATGAACTCTGTAGAGTGATTAAGCAGACTTAAGTTTTCAAGTCTATGGCATCAGGGCTTCAGATATGTAGCAGAGAGGAAAAAAAGAAATACTTCAAATGGACAGCAGGTGCATGTATTTCACTGATACCCAGTGAAATATTTGCTTCATATTAAGGCTCATTTTGTGAGTATTTGTTTGTTTATGAGCACTTATGCCCCTGTGTACTTGTACAGCAAATATTCACTGAATTAGTTATCGTATTTCATTCACATTTGAAAGAGGAATTACCTGATTTTAGGTATCTTGTACTGTAAAACAAAATGAATAGATTATAATTTAAAATAATTTTATTGAATAAACTAGAGAAAAATCCCAGAAAGATATTAAATAAAATGCACGTTTGTAAAATGTACTGTTAAGAGGGACTGAGGCAATGGGGTTTGTTTGAATGCCAAGAAAGAAAACAGTGAAACAGCCACAATCTATCCATGTAGCAAGACAATTATAAAATGTAGATCAATAATTTTCTCTTTTGTATGGGAAAAGAACATGATAAAACAGCACTTTTTGTTACAGAGGGGGCTTGAAATGAACAGTAGGAAATACTTCTAACTGGAGTGTAACAGTGGTTTAAGTGATGATTTTTACAGCCATGGTAGTTTTTGAAAGCATGTTAATCTGTCAAAGATAATGTTAGTTGTGCCTGATCTTGTCTCTACATAGACCTTTAGACTGCACAGATCTCTTTGAAGCCCCATGGCTGTGATACCAAGCCTGGGCTGTGCTTAGGAGAATGTGGAACTTGGCAAACTTCAGAAAGAAGTGAGGTGAGATAAGGTATGGGAGCTGAATGAAACAGGATAAAACACGGTGTAAACTCGTGAGGTACAGATCAACCCAAACTCAACATATCATTTTCTTTCTAAATAGAAGTAATTTTATTGACAAAAATAGTTTGTTAGGTATCAGTTTTTTATATTATACAAAATATTTGGTCTTGAAGAAAACTATGAAGCACTGAAGATTTGTTTGAACTCTGCAGGAGTCTCAGACGATTTTAAAGAGGAAAAGAGAAAAGTTACATTGAAGGGGAGGAAGGTACGAGTAAAGTATCCCATTTCAGGCCAATCTTAATAATTCTGTTACTGCCTTTGGTATAAAAAGAATTCAAGTACTGATGCAATGCAATGAAATTCATTTGAGCAAAGTGCAAAGTCATTGCTCTTAGGGAGAAATAATGAGGATTTCTGTTATAAACTTGGAGATAATTAGTTGAAAATGTTTAAATTGTCACTGCATGTAGAGAAAATGAGATGCTAGTAAAGCAGTAAATGAGATTTTTGGGTATGTCAGTAAAGTATTTGGTAGCTATTATAAAGAATATATTTTTTTGTGCATCCCAAACCTAATCTGAAATACCTTTTGCAGTTTTTGTCACCTATATGAAAGAAGGGTAAGAGCTCAAAAGCACAGAGGAGAAGAGATAAATGAAAATAATCTAAAGAAATTTACTTAGTCCAAAAAAAGACAGGCTGAAAGGGAAACCTATAAGTCAACAAGAGGAATGAGAAGAGGTACTTACAAGCTAGCAAGCTTCCAGAACAAAACCAAATAATTATATAAAATAGGATATTAAAAGAAAATTCCTAACCATTGCATATTTTAATAAATAACTTCCCAGTTTTAAAGGTAGAGGTAAAAAGCCAGATCTTAATTGCTTTTAAAACGGAGCTTGATGAATTCATGACAGGAGATGTATGGTTTGCCATCAGTGGTAGGAGGGCTCCTGCTTTCTTGACTTCCTGTCCTCCATTGATAAACATAAATGTCTTTTGCTTTCCCATGCTGCTGTGGTAACTGGGGATGAGGGCTGCCATCCTGGATCAGACCTCCACAGTCCATCTAGTTTGATAACTTGATTTTGGCAACAACTGCAAGCTAAAGCCTCAGAGAAAGTGCAAGGCTTCTCTGCACTTAACTTGTAATCTAACGTGCTCCTGGGGGATTTCTCTCCTACTCAGTATAAAGAGAATAGTAGATGTACTTAGGGAAGAGATTTTCTACCTCTTACAAAGGTTTATATATGATTCTATCTGTTGTGAGTTAGAAAATTCTTGTTGTCTTTATAAACATGGAAACTCCTGGATTCTATTGCAATCTTCATCTCAACATCAGCTGAAGTAACTCACTGCAGTGTGTGAATTTTCATCCTGGATTGCCACTTTGCTTCTTCATTAGAGGAAGACATAAATGAGACACAGTCTTTGCACTCAATGGAGATCTTGGCCTCTTAACATCTTCCTGAGTAGCACTCCAACTAGGTCTACTCCTTCTTTTCAGCTGGGAGGTTTTCCATTCCTCCAGTACAATTTCTCTTCATAGAATCACAGAATATTCTGAGTTAGAAGGGACCTGTCAGGGTCATTAAGTCCAACTCCTGCCCTTGCACAGCACACCTCGAGTCACACCATGTGCTTGAGAGTGCTCTAGAACTCTGTCAGGCTCATCCTGTGACCTGGGGNAGGTGAGGCCACCCCAGCTCAGAGCAGAGGGGACAATCCCCTCCCTTGCCGGGCTGGCCTTGCTGTCCCTGCTGGCCCCAGGACAGGGTTGGCCCTCCTGGCTGCCAGGGCACTGCTGGCTCGTGTCCAACTCAGCACTGAGCAGGAGCCCCAGGTCCCTTTCTGTGGCCCTGCTCTGCAGCATCTCCTTCCCCAGTCTGTCTGTGATCCAGGGCTGCCCTGGCCCAGGGGCAGGATCCAGCTCTTGCCCTTGTTAAAACACATATGCATTGTGATTGCCCATCTCTCAAATTTACCGAGTTTCTCTGCAGGGCCTCTCTGCACTCAAGAGAGTTCTGTCTTTCTTGAAAGGCTTTTTTGCTGTTGCATAGTTTTTAAACTGATGTAGCCAAAGATAAACAGTGAAGAGTTTTTATTTAATGCACTGGAAAAAAACCTCCACAACTGTTTTCTACTTTTATCCATCCTTTCAGGGTTCAGAATTTTTGATACTTCACTTCATACTGGTAGTTCTTATGTCTTTTTTACAAAATTGTAGTTGAAAAAGATATTAATTTCTTAAACCTGAATAATGAAAAGTGAAATTTAAGGTTCATAAATTATATGATGATTTCTCTCACGTTTCTTTTACTGAGATGTGTGAAATTTTACCATGTCCAATGGTAACACAATAAGTCAGGAGATTCTGTAATTTTACTTTTAAAAACATGAAAACTGTGTAGCCACTATGTGTAGCATAGTACCATTATTTTGCTGGTCGTGTATCAGAATTGTTCATTCTTCCACAAACATTCTTGTACATATGACCCGTGGCGAGTAGTTGTGTTGAAAATCTATTGACATCTCTAAAGTTCATTTAAGTTTTTTGCTTCACTTGAAAGCAGAATTCAGATCAAAAAAACTGATTTAAATAATCTTCAGAGGAAAATGCTTGGAAAGGACATAAGCCAGTACATTTTTCTCGTGACATAAAGGCTGAGTTTGTGCTGTCCAAACAGGAAACAAGGAAAGCTGCCCAGAATTGCTGAAAATGTTTCTATTTAGGACCACTAGGTGTCAGGCAGAACGAAGAATTCACCCTGCCTGAACTAGGGTGAATTTCATCCTGGTAAAAGCTAACTGCAAAGACTGTGAATCCACCCAAGGAAGGGACTTTGAAACATGCTCACAGCCTCTGAAACTGCTTTATCTGCAGGGCTGTGTGTCACATCTATTGCTCAAGCTTCCTTGTGGACTTCTCTGTGTGGTGCAGGTTCTGGATGAAAGCACTCTGCTGAAAGCAGAACCTCACTGGTTTAGTGCAGCTTAAAAGCACAAAACCTCTAGCATGTGGGAGCTAAAAACTTCTTGTTCTAGCTGCTTCTTACCTCAACAAATTTCATGACACAGGGATAGATATCCGCTACCCGGCCTCTGGGAGGGACTTCCAGAAGCTCTCTTGCTTAACAGGCAATGTACATGAATGTATAAAACCCACCAGCCTGAGCTCCAGAAAAAGGAGTAAGGAGAGAAAACTGAGTAAAGGATGAGAGAGACAAAAAAGGATAAAATCAAATTAACAGAGCTGCTATCCTTTGTACTCTGCTGTAAATTAATGCTTCGTTCTATGATGTCAGTTGAAGGTACGTTTAATCTTGGCTGGTGAGGCCAGTGAATGACATTTGTAAGACTGGGTATTAACTATGTACAGCCTTCACCTGCTCAGGGGAGAGAATCACGAATCTCACATTCCCATACACTTGGGACACTGGTTAAAATAGGAACATCACATTATGTATGCCATTTCTACATATCTTAATGCTAGGTTTTCTAAGTAAACTGCTTTTAATCAAATGCTTTCAAAGATTTGCTAACCAAAGAAGAAAAATCATAAAACATTTTAACATTTAAATGATAATTAGTGTTGGAAAATAATAATCTAGTTAATTAAAAATAATTTGTATTAACATTTTAAATAGAGCTTTTCAGCAATTGGTTTTAACAACAGTTTTGCTAAGAGATAAATTACTTCACCAAGCTGCTTTCTTTATCTATTGTTGCTTTCTTCAATCAATAGAATGAAATGAATCTGAAAAAAACTTTTTGAAATTATTTTTTGCAAATAATTTCATGAGTTCTTTAAGAGAATATTCATACAATGGAGGAAGCATCAGAATAACGAAGTAGTGTTTTGGGAAACTGCATGTAAATGAGCTGAAGTCCCCTGCTCCAGATTTTGAACTTTGTCTGCATAAATAGACAATCTGGAAAACAGCAGACCATAAATTTACAGCTGAGTATTGGCACTTACCAGGCCTCTCCATTTTCTGAAATTGATTAAGGAATTGTAAAGTAAGAGATGAGAAGATGTGACATTTTATTCATCATCTCACATGCTGTTTCTTGCCTTGCCCAAACTGCATAATGGTGCTTACTAGGAGCTCTTGGGAATGGGTCTTGCTGCCCTAAGCCTAGAGGAGATGTCTGTACTTGGGGAAGTTTTGTAAAAGTTTTAACAAAGGAATTTTGAAACTTGCTGCAAAGGAGGAGGATAGCAGATTTTACACATGAGCACACTCAACATCACAAGTGGGAAGGAAGAAAATAGTTCCTCCTGAAACAAATGAGTCATCAATTTGCAGCTCCAGAGCGACTACTTTCTGCAAAATGCATAACTTGAAGGGATGTGTTGGTGAAGTGGAAAGTCAAAGAAGGACTTACTGTGTCATAGAATACTAATTAAGAGATAACAGGTTGAGCTACATTACAGTTGCCTAAATTCTTGCTGTTGTTGGACAGATGGAAAAAACCCCCACACATTAGAAATCTGAAAGTTCAGACCACTGTTCTGTTAAAACCTGTATTTTCTCACTGCCCAGCAGTGGCGACACTCTGTCATGAAAACCTGTGAGTTGCCACTTCTCTGTGTGGCTTCTGTAACTTTCAAAGTTGTTATATTAAGGGTGCTGTGGGTTGTGTCCTTCATGATTCCATCTGGTGATCTTAGGCCTGTTTCTGAATGTATACAATCTCTTTTTGAACCTTTTGATACTGTTGCCTCAGTGTGATTCCATCTCCTAACGTCTTGTGACAATGTAGTTCCAGAGTCTCGGGTTTAGTCTTCCCCGATTAGGGTGATAAAATGTCTCTGCCCTTTGAGGAGTTGCCAGCGGAAAGAACACAAAGAAACACACGGACTCTTCAGGTTTCTAGTTTTCAAGGTCTTACTCTTTGTTTATTATATATAATCTCTCAAGCTCTTCTTGTGCCCTGCGGAGCTCCGTGCTGCAGCAGGGGCGCTCACTCATTGACTCCTCCTGTCTGGGAGGATCTTGACCTCTTTATATTATATATTACGTTTCCATTATTTACAACTGATTACCAATACCTAACACCTATGCTAGACAGGTCATATCTACTTTGACCCTATCCAAACATGCCACCTTCACCGCAGAAATGTCGGACAAGGGGAAGAAGTAGGAGGACAGGACCATGGCCTGAATCCTCCATTTTGTCTTTTCAAGTCCACACACCCAAAAATACATGCACCCCCAGTGATAAACTGATTACTATCTATTTCACACTTTGGTGACTTGTAATTCCTCCTGCAATGTAGGTAGTTTCTCCCATGGACTGAAGTCAAAGCCTGCATCTCCCTGGGCTCTGTGCTGAGGTCTACACCCCCCCTGTACAGATCCCACGCCCCCCTGTACAGGTTCCAAATCCCCCTGCCCGGGTCACAGACCCCTTTGGCAGGGTCTCTGACCCTCCAGGGTGACCAGAGGGATGCTCTGGACTCCAACACCAGAGCTCACTACCCACTTTGTAAAGCTGTACTCCTTAACTAGTTTCAACTCTGCTTTAAAGTATTTGCCTGGTTCCTGCTGTGATTAGTGTTGTTTGATATGGTGATTAGCAATTCTACATTTACTTTATCCATTTTCTTCTTGGTTTTTTTACTTCATCATATACCTGCTGAGGACTTTTTTTGTATCTTCCAGATCTTTGTGTCACATCTTATGAATGTTTTACTTTGTATTCATGTCTGTGCACCTCTCTTAATTCCTCTACATCCTCCTTGAAACATCCTAAAGGATGTTTCCTATCTTAAGTGTGAGTATCTTAAGTTAGTTAAGATAGTTCCTATCTTAAGTGTATAAGACACACTATCTTAAGTGTGTCTGCACCAAGGACCTTACACAGCAGCAAAATTATGTTCTCTTTTCTCATTGTTCTGAAAACCTTGGCTGTGACTCCCTGCATGTAGTTATCTTGTTGCCTTTTTTTTTT